>JAWWEV010000134.1:1847977-1860359 GCA_035583235.1 Hafferia zeledoni
TGCCATGATCTGGTAAAGGGACTGGAGTTGGACCAAGGGTTGGGCTTGATGATCTCGGAGGTCTTTTCCAACCCAATCCATTCTATGATTCTTTCATTTAGTTTGCAGATCAGCCCACTGAGACAGTTTTCTGCCTTGAGACTTCAGGTGAATTTAATACCAACTAAAAAGCACATTCTGCTTCAGTTTTAATCTTTGTTAACTGGTTTCTGAGATGCAAAACACAAGAATATAAAGATACATTTTCAGAAATCCAAAGTGTATACAGGGGTGTATCAGACCAACGCAAAACACTGGCTTTATTCACGTGTTAATGAATTTTACAAGTGGCTACATTTATTAAGAACAGCCACCAACTGCTTCAGCAGACCCTGCTATCCATTTTCATGTACCACCTCTGGCATCTCCACTCCAGCTGCCAATCCTGCCCTAAAGGTTTACCGAGGCTGAAGAACATACTTTATGTAAATACCGAAGGAGCTTCTACTTTCTAGAGCGTGTTGGACAGGAGAAGGAAACTTTTATTGACTCCAGCCTTCTCCCTCCTGTTGTCTGCACCCTCATTTGAGACAAACAAACCGTGCCCTCACCTCATCCTCTCTCTCCTTCGCTGAGGCGTCACTATCCCCATTTCCAGAGGCAGCAGAACGACGCGGAGCACTAAAAACAAAGGCGGCACCTGCCCAGCGCTCGGTGCCGCCTGCCCAGCCCGGCCTCTCCCGACTGAACATGGGAACATAAACAAACCCATGTTTGCAAGGTGATCCATCCCTCCTCCTTCCTTCCCCTCACTCCGCCTGGCCCGGGTGCCTCCTCACCTGAGGGGAGCGGGGCTCCGGTTCGGCCGGGGCGATCCAGCGGTTCTGCCGGGGGGATCCAGCGGTTCTGTCAGGGCGATCCAGCGGTTCTGTCAGGGCGATCCAGCGGTTCTGCCGGGGGGATCCAGCGGTTCTGTCGGGGCGATCCGGCGGTTCGGCCGGGGGGATCCAGCGGCTCCTCACGCCCGGGAACACCGCCTGGAGCCGGAGGAGAGAAGTCCTGAGGCGCTGAGGGGAGAACGGGAGAGGCGGGAACGGGTGAGGGGAGAGGCGGGAAGTTCTGAGGGGAGAGGCGGGAGCGGCCGAGGCGGGAAGGGCCGAGGGGAGAGGCGGGAAGGGCCGAGGGGAGAGGCGGGAAGGGCTGAGGCGGGCGGTGCTGAGGGCACGGCGGAATCGGAAATCGGACTTATTTTTCCTAAAAATCCCCCTACAATTTAATTATTTATTGCAGTGAATAAACCCAGTTAAATAGCCACGGCTCTGCCCAGCGCTTTACGTGGGCATCTGAAAGTGTCTTTTGCTCACAAGCCAGGTCAGGATTCAGATCCAGGGCTCAGGTGTGAGGTAAAGTGATTTTAACCCCGAAATGTACACTTTGAAGAATGAAATTCACGAGCAAGCGTCACATCACAAGCATAACTGTTGACCTGGTGGTGCTCTTAGATGATTGTTTGAAAATCTGTGGTTACTTGCTTTAAATGATTATTTGAAAACGTTTGTTTGTTTGCTTTAAGCAACCGCAGTTCAGCCTCATTGCACGGCCTTGGGGAAATAACCTAATCTTTTCCTGGACGCTGAGCTGAAAACTTTCCCTTTTTTTTTTTTTTTCCCCTTTCTTTACAAATCCTGAGGCAGCTTTGCCATCTGGTAGGAGGAAAGGAGCAATTCTTCCTCATCAAACACTTTTCTTAATAACCAAGATTGCTCCCCAGCACAGAACTAGAGGCAGAACAGAGGAAAAACTTGTTCCTTTTCAATCCAGATCCCAAATATTCACTGTCCTCCCTTCCCCACACAGCACTGAGTTTGGCAAGGATTGTGCCTTAGTAAACACTGAATGTTTGCTTGCTTTGGCAAGGCTGCTGAAATACTGTGTTGGTTCATGTAAACTATTTTTCACTTGTGGGTTCTTTTTATGTATTCCACAAACAGGTGAATGACTCGTGGGTTGATAAGCTGCTTTGCAGTTCTTGTGGAGTAACTTTTATCTGTATGCAGGTTAATACATCTGTTCCATGTGCTCCTCCTCCATGATGTCCAAAAGGAAAGTGAATTAAACTGTGCTTTGCAAGAAGTCACGTTGAAAAGCAGAGAAGGAAAAGGGATTATTCCAAGTTTCTCCCATAGCAGAATGCACCAGACAGGGCTGGGCCTGTGTGCTCACAAACAGAAACAAAAAGGCACTTTACTGCCTCCTGGAAAAGCCAGAATTGTGCAATCCTGCTGTTTATTGCATCTGTTGAGGGTTATAATTCCTGTCAGCCCTTTGGTTCCGGGTAACATCCTGATTCTCAGGCCACGAGAGAGTTTTTCTGCTAGGATTGTTTTGATACTTTTACCTCCTGAGGTATGTATTTTATGATTTAAGTATAGCTCTGTGTGATTTCATGCAAGACAGGGGAGGGCAGGAACTGGATTTACGGGTCCTCTCCAGTTAAAACTCTGCCAACTTCAGGAAAACAACTCCAGGTTTGCCCTTTATGAGAAAAAACCAAACGCAGGCACTCTGTGCTTCTCGGGTGACCTTCCTGCTCAAATGCTTTAATAGAGTTCATTTCTGTATTACAATGACTTCCTTTGTTAGCTGGAATTTCTTAGGTCAAAAGTGAAACTGCAAATAAACACGTTGTTTGGACTAATTAAGTATTTGTGATACAAAGGTTGAAAGACTGACATGGTTTTGGCTTGGCTGTGTTGGTTCCTTGTTTTTCTACCAAGTGATTGCTGTAACTCCAGAGCCTAAATAGGCAAAATCTGGGAAACAGACAAGTACTAAGGACTCTTTCCTTCCTTTCAGTCATGATTGACCTAGAAAATCTGAGTCAGTGAGGGGAAATAGGTTTCTTTTGCTTTCTGGGAAGTTCATGGTGGGTCAGAAGAAAATGTATTGTTAATGATCTGCTGGACTGGTGATGAGTTGGGAATGCTGTGATGATATTGAAGGCAGAAATGGTGCAGAAATCGGCAGAAATGGTGCTTTTCTGCAGGGCTGGCTCTTGCCACAAGGGGACACAAGCCATGCACTCACATTTCCGTGTCCTGCATGTGACAGATGTGGCGTGGTGAGCTCAGCAGAAAGCTTGAGAAGGTGCAATACCTGAGTAGTTGCCCCACCCAGCCCTCTGCATATTCCCAACACCTCTCCCGAGGGATGTGCCTCCTGTTTGCCCCTTTTCCCCAGCATTAAATGCCTCGCTCGTGTCTTGCTGTCCTGTAGCCCTGGGCACGATGCCATTGTACCTCTCCTGTCCCAGGGGTGGCACAGGGGTGACCTGAAATCATCCTTCAGGGATGTTCAGAGACCCAGAGCAGGTGGTTATTGGAAGCTGATTGATTTAGAGCCATAAAATCCAGGCTGGTTTTTGTTGGCTTGTGCATGGGCGATTCTGGGGTACAATTCACTGCCTTACCTGTTGGGTTCCTGTGTCACCCTGTTCCCTCCTGCTGCTCTTCCTCTCTGCTCCACGGCCCTTTTCTTATTCCAAACCACCTTAGCACTGAGGACACAGGAGTGGAAGTCATCAGGTGGCAGTGTTTGACCACACATGGAAAGTCACATTTCTCTAGTGGGTTTTGGTGTTTTCTGAGTATTTGTGGGTGGTTTTCTTCTTTTTCCCCTTACTTTTTTGGTTGATCTGAAAGCGCCACTAGGCGGCAATGCTTGACCACACATGGAAAGCCACCATTTTTCTAGAGGTTTTTGGTGTTTTCTGAGTATTTGTGGGTTTTTTTAAACTCTTTTCCCCCCTTACTTTTGGTGTTTTCTCAGTATTTGGGGGTGTTTTACCCTCTTTGTCCCTTATTTTTCCAGTTGAAGTCAGGCCGCCACTAAGTGGCAATGTTTGACCACATATGGAAAACCACCATTTTTCTAGTGGTTTTTGGTGTTTTCTGAGTATTTGTGGGGTTTTTAAAATTTTTTTCCCTTACTTTTGGTGTTTTCTGAGTACTTGTTGATGATTTATGTTGTTTTAGCCCCTCTTTTCCCGTTGCTCTCAAAGCGCCACTAGGCGGCAATGTTTGACCACACATGGAAAGCCACCACTTGTCTGGAGGTTTTTTGAGTATTTGTGGGGCTTTTTTCCTCTTTCCCCCCTTACTTTCGTCGTTTTCTGAGTATTTGTTGTTGATTTGTGGGGGTTTTCCCCTTTTTCCCTTATTTTTTCTCTTGAACTTAGAGCGCCACTAGGTGGCAATGCTTGACCACGCAGGAAAAGCCACCATTTGGAAATATTTGGTGGGTTTTGAGTATTTGTGGGGGATTGTCCTCCTTTTCCCCTTACTTTTGGTACTTTCTGAGTAGTTGTTGCTGATTTGTGGGGCTTTCCCCCTCTTTTTTCCTTACTTTTCGGCTTGAAATCAGAGCGCCACTAAGCGGCACTGTTTGACCACACATGGAAAGCCACCATTTGTCTGGAGGTTTGTGGTGTTTTCTATTTGTTTCTGATTTATGGGGGTCTTTTCTTTCTTTTTTTTCCTTACTTTTTCAGTTGAAGTCAGAAATTTCGTTTTGGTATTGCAAGAGCTGTTGAGGTGCAGGTAAGTTAATGGTAATAATGGCAGTGGTAACTTCCAAGAGTTTTAGTTTGGGAAAGGCATAACAGAGGACATAATTACTGGTTCTGCAATGAGTTATTGTTACTGTATGTCAAACAAGTGCCTCGTGTTCGAACAGAAAAGAAATAGGTCCTTCTCAAAGACAGGGGTACTCCAAAGATATCCCAGTGTATTCCACGGAATCTCAGTGGGAGAGGGAAGAGATGCATGAGGAGGAAGTGTGTTCACTGCCAAGAACAGCTCCACTCCACGAAGTAGAGGGAAGATCTTCCAAAGGAAGAAGAGAGAGCACTGTTTATTTATTTACTTCTTTGCTTCTTGTTTACTCAGGAAAAAGAAGTCTTCCCTTTCCCAAGTCATCTGATCCGAATACACTGACGAGGAAGCTCACTTTGACTACCAAAGAGAACTATTCCTTAGAGGATGGACTTTGTTTATGCCACTCTCCAAGTTCTCATTTGCTTTCTACATCACAACCTGCCCTTGGTCCTCCTTTGGAACCCCTTTGTCTCCTTCCCTTCTCTTCCTTCTTGCCTATCTGCTATCTCGGTTTCTCTTCCATCTTCCTGCTCCTTTTGCTGCCTGCTGTTCCTCCCTCTTGCCATCCTCCTGATTGTTCTTCCTACACCCTCTGTTGCTCCATCCACCCTTAGTTTATTTTTTCTCTGGACTCTTTCTCTCTCCATCTGGATTCTCTCCCTTTTGCCCATCCCACCACCTTTATTTCCACAGGGACACTGTGCAAAGAGGTGGAGGTGTTGTCACTTTAGAGTCCGTTCATATTGACAGCTGTTTTTGGAGGAAGGTTCGTGCAGCTTGGTGGGAGAGAAGCTCCTGTAATTCCACTCCACATGATGTGGAAAAGGAAGAGTAAGGGAGGTTCAGTGCCACAGAGCAGGTGCTTGTTTCTTGCTGAAAATAAAATTATCTTTAAAGCCTGACAGAAGAAAATTTGTCAGCTCTTCCCTGTTGTCCATTTTTGAAGCTTGGAGTCCTAGTTGTGTTGGAGCATCTCTTAATGAAGAAAATGAAGAGCTGGAAAGGAAAGAAGTAATTAGTATAACTATTTCAAAAGCAAGGAGGTTAAACATTGCCTTCACCAGGACCCATATTTGACCATGGAGGCTGAATCTGCTCTCTCTGTCTGGTTTGACACCAGGTAGATGGAGATAATTTCATGTGTACAGTACAGGCTGAACAGAACCAGCATTTCCAACTCCCTTCATTGAACAAGGAAAGCTAAAAGGGCTAAAAATAAGCACTAATATAAAGAGATTTTCCTGATATGTAGCAGAACCAGGGAATATAGAGGGGTTTTTTGTTGTTTTGGGCTGGTTTTCCCTTTGAATTTGTGTAAATGTGAAGGTGTTCAAGATTCCATGTTGTGTGGCACTGAGAACTCTATTCCTCTATAACACTGAAGGGCACCCAACTGTGAACATGGAGTCAGCCTTGGAGCTGACCCTTTTTCTCTCTTGTTCCTTTAAAATATGTATCTTTAGAGATACACAAAGATATCTATGATGGCTCAAGTAGCTTCTTTCCTACTCCAGGAAGCAGGTGCCTTTGATTGTTCTGGAAACCCTCCCTTGGAGCAGTTGCTGTTTAGAAAAAAGGATTTTTTTCTCACTGTAGGCACATAAATTGGCCCTGAGAGGAGGTGAAGGCAGTGGATTTCTCTCCCCTCATTGCAGCCCCTTGCTTGGGACTCAGGCCTGTCCCTTCCAGAAACCCCTGATGGTGCAAACATTGGGATTTCACAGCACAGGGAGCAGAGTTTATGGCTCTGTGGATGGTCTCACAAGGGAACACTGTTCAATAGGCTTCAAAGTGATCCAGCCCTGGCATAACCGTGGCTGTGGCCACATGTAATATCGCCTGTAGCTCTTTAAAGAGGATTAGCCTTAGATCAGGGACAGCATTCATTGCTGGGTCTCATGTAAAGCAGAATATGCTAATGAAATGGAAATGTCCACAGCAAACATTGCATAATACTGGAAACCTCAAAATTGGGCATTGTGTCTTGATATCTCTGCTGGAAGTCAAACTTTCATAGTGTTTGTTGTTTCAAGAAAAAGTGAAGTTTATAATATCATCACAAACTCTGTAATAATAAATTAAGATCTAGTTTGGCAGTCCAATAGGCTTCACTTGGCTCTCCTGTTTCAGATTTATGCCAGTCTTTGGAATGATTGAGGATTAATATTATATAGGTGTATAAAATGCCCCCAAACTTCAATGTGACCCATGATTCCCCCTGTCTGACTCGAGATGTTGTGAAGGATTTTAAGCTCCACAGGAAATTTGTCACCCTGATAGGAAGCTGCCTCAGTGCCTGGATTGAAACCTTTGCCCATGGAAGTGTTTAGGTCTGTTCCAGGTGATTTCCTCCTGGCACAAGTGGGCAGAAATTCATGTCTCACCAGCCCAGCTGTTCATGGCCTGGGCTTTGGTGCTGGGGCAGCACGTTCAGAAACACAAAATATAAACCACAATAAATACCCCGATGGGCCATTTGCTTTTGTGCACTTGAAGTGCCTCATCCTGGTCTGCTGGGGAATGAAAGTGCACAGAAAGCCTTTGGGAAGAAGCTCCTTCTGGCTCCACTTCCCAAACATGCACTGTCATTGCTTAGTAGTTTCTTTCCTCTCAGGATTGTTTTGTTCTGGGATTTATTTCTTATGGTGGTAGGTAAGTTTAGGTTGGCCTTTTTTTTTTTTTTTTTTTTTAAATTTTGCAGTTTGGAAGGAGTTTTTTTTTTTCTTCAGACGTGGAGGGTGGTGATACATATTCATGAAAGAGAAGTCTTTGCAGCCCCTGCCCACGTTGACAAAGACTTAGCTGTTTCACACAGCAAGCTGACTGGAATTGTGTGGGGCCTGCCTGACCAGATTAGAGCAAACAGCCAGCTTATTCCTCCACTCGTCAGGCCTCCCCTTCCTAACAATTTCCCCAATTGTCATTTTGACAAGGCTGTCATTAGGTGATGGCTTCTTTTGGCCATTTTCAGATAAAGATAATTTCCTTAACTTCCATTTTATTTGACAACAAGTAGTTTGGGAGAGAAAGGAAGTGCTTCAGTGGTTTATGGATTAAGGGTTTGTCACTTCAAAGGCATCTTTGATCTAAAAATATGTGCTGTACCAAATTCATTATGTCTTTTTTTTTTTCCTTTTTTCTCTTTCTTTTTTTTTAGAACATTTTAATTTATTGATCTGCCCCTCAATTATTCTTTTTTTTTCTTTCTTTTTTTTTTTTTTATCCCCTAGTACTACTTAGGATAGCAATGGTGAGGAGAAAGCACCCAAATGGCCTCTCTGAAAAGTCATGACCAGGGCAAAACAACAGGTGCTTTTGTTCAGCACCCAGCGCTGATCTCCTTTTAGCCAGAGGTCCTGCCTGCTCCTGCCATGGCAGATCCATTAAAAACTGGAAGACAGAGAATATGTTTCATAGGGAATGGCTTATTGCACGTCTTCTATTGGTCTGGGTCACTCCTCTGCTACAACTGGCCTAAAAACACAGATCTGGGGTGGTTTGGTGATGGGTTTCACTCCCTGGTACCCCTTTGTGCAGCTCCATGTGGTGGCAGTTGCGGTGGGGTTTTGGCTGTTTTGTGTCTGTGCTGCACTAAGAAATCCCAAATCTCATTCCAAACTCTTTTCCTGGTCTGTTTGTGACTTAAATGCTCTTCCACAGAGCACTAAGCTTTGGAGGAGGCAGGTGCAGGGGCCAGTGAGGGTGTTGCTTCTCAGACACCTTCCACCCATGGAGGCACACTGGGAGCTGGGCTGGATGATCCTTATGTGTCCCTTCCAGCTGGAGATATTCCATGATTCCCAAGTGCATGAGCAGAGCTTCTCTTTGGGCACTTCTGCAGGGCGAGCAGGGCATGGTGGGGGTTTGAATATGGATCAAGAGCTGGGCATTTCCAGCACCTGTCAGGCCCTGGGCTTCACTTTCACCCTTGAAAACACCCCATCCTTGGCTACAGGAGTGTAAATCCATCAGCATAGCCCATTATTCTCGCCTTACCCAGACTTAGCTGGGGCTGGGATTTGTCCTGTATTAATATTAATATCTGTTCTCCCTCATTACTTCAGCTTTTGCTGTAATGTTCCCTCTGCATTATACCAGCAGGCAAAGCACCTCCTTGCTGCTGGAGGCTGTTCTTGATCCCATTTCCAAACAGAGGCACTTCTGCTCCGGCTCTGGCTGGGCTGGCTGTGCAGAGGCAGCTTTTTTTCTTCCCTTTTGCCTGCTAATTGGCTGAGACCACCAGAATTTGGAGGACACAGATGTCACTGATAGTTTGCCTAGGGAGCACATTCATGCCCATCTGTTGCAGTCTAGAAGGCTGTTCATATATCCACAAGGCCTTCATTTAATTCTTGTCAGAAAGTAATGTAAATCCAGTTTACCTCAGAGGTCACAGCCAAGATTTATGCCAATGAGCCCCCTGCAATTTACACACACTGTAGTTGTATAGGATGAAAAGAAACCCTTTCATGTTGGTGCATATTAACAAGAAAGCTTGCCTTAGGAGAGGCTTTTTGATTGAGCTTCTTCCTTATTTTAATACAGCCAGTTGGGATATCCAGCTTTACCAAAAGAAAACATCTAAGCTTTAAGCCAGAGAAGTAAACTAACTAACTAACTAACTAAAGCCCCTAGAAAATCCATTTTCTTCAACCATCTTTTCACAAAGAAAGGTAAATGCTCTAGGAAAACACAAGCATGTGTGCACTGAAATATGCAGGAAACTGAATTTGCATTCTGTGGAAGATGGTGTTAAGTCAGTTATGGAAACCTTTGCTAAATGAGTATAAGCATCTTTTCTTTTTTTTTCCTGTTTTATTTTTCAGTCCCTCAAGCTGCTAGATCTGAAAATAGAGCTGAGCCTGTCATTTTTGACAGAGGTGGCAGGAAGGATCTGGAAGGTTTGTGCACAAATCCACAGGAGGGAGAGCAGTCGAGGGTCCTGTGTGATGTTCATGCTCCCTGTCACCTGCTGCAGGTAAAAATACCAGTCTCGGTGTTCCATTCTTTTTCTAGGGACAATCTTTTGTAATTTTTTCAGTGTCCCTCCAGAAATCAAGGGAAGATAAAATACCATGATATGCAGTGAAGAGGAGGCTGTAACACAACCAGCTCCAATAGATCCAACCCTGCCTCTGTGTCATGATTTCACCCCTGTCTTTATTCACCAAGAGACTCCTGCAGCCCAAAGAGCTTCCCTAAAAATGAATGTGGCTTCATTAACCTGAGGGAAGCCCCATGTGGAAGGGCCATAGTGCACCAAATTAGTCTGGAGGGAAAAACTGGCATTGCAAGTGGTGCAGGTACTTGAATTGAAAATGAGCTGTTAGGAGAGAAACACTCTTAAGTACCTTGGTTATTAAAATTGCTGGTAGGAGCAGGCAGAGAAAAGTGGGATACAAAGGTGGATCAGGATTTGCCAACATGATTACAAAGGGGTTTGAGAGCTGGGCACCTCTGCTTTAGGCTCAGTGTAGTTTGAGGGTGTTCCTTTCATTTATACTGACTCCACTCAGAGGGATCCTCCTCCTTTTCCTCCTTCCTTTTCCTCTTTCCTTTTCCTCTTTCCTTTTCCTCTTTCCTTTTCCTCCTTCCTTTTCCTCCTTCCTTTTCCCCCTCCCTTTTCCCTGGTTTGTCTGGCCTGTGGATTTTACCTTAGCAAACACTTTCAGATGTTACAGACACGAAAATCAGTATGATTTGCACGGTATCATAATGACCAGAGTGGTTTGGGATTAGGAGGCAGGAGAGCAAGGCACCAAAATCAAACCAGGGCTCAGAGTCTTTTAAGTTCCAGTGTAGCACTTAAAATAATTAAAATGTTTATTTGAAAGTCAAAACAGCCTCAGTCATAAATAACTATCCATTCCTCGATTGATTGTGTCGAGTCCCAACAGAGAGCTCTGGGAATAAGGTTTATTTGCTCCCTGTTGGGATTAATCCATAAATGTAGTCTCCACATGGAACTCATCAGGTCTTTGCTTCCTCTTCATTAGTCTTCCTGCAACTGGAGGGTAGCCTGAATAAGATGAAAATTAGGATAATATATTTTCAGAGAAAAGGTCTGGTGATCTCTAATTTGTGTTTCAGGGCCATAATGCTGTGGAAAATTTCCCAAATGATGTTGTCTGAGAAACCAGGGCTTGTTATCCTTGCTGCATTTGAAGTTTGAATGCAGCAATTACATCTTCTTTTTCTTACAGCCTCCAAAGCTAATTGCAGTCTTAAACTGGCCAGATTGACTTCCAGGCTTCCTTCCATCCACAGCAGAACTTAAAATTCCTTTCTCTTGACAGATCTTTTGGTCTTCTAGCCCAAGGGCTCTGAAATGTCACAGTAAGGCCCATTTCTTATTAAAGAGATCATTTCACTGTAGCCCACCCAATCCTTCCCTCCATCCCTCTTGTTCTGAACCCCAGCTCCAATTAGAGGGCAACCACAGCAATGTATTTTCTCATCCCCTGAGACCTTTGTAATTTTTTTAATCAGATTTTATGAAAAAAATCATATTTTAAACCAGGCTCCAACCAGAAATGCCACAGATTTTTTTTTTTTCTCATAATTTTTATTTTAAAGTGTCGTAGCAATTCCATCAAGCATTTAAAAACTGCCTGTGCCCAAAGGTGGAATAAAGCAGCTTTCCTGGCACCAAAAAATGCTTAAATCCTCAATTGTTTTTATTATGCTTTCAAAGAGCACTTTTAAGTGCATCCTTAGAAAGCATTTTAGTCCAGTCAGTTCTGCAGCACATCAAGCTGCAATTTTTGTCACTTCAAAACCACCGTCTCCTTAAAGCACCACTTGTTAGGCTTAAAGGGAACTTTGGGAAAGCTGATTAGTAACCATTGAGAGGGTTCCAAAGGCCTCCAGAAGTTTTTGCTGCTCTGCTGTTCAGCTTTAGTCTCGGGGCCTGCATTGCCACAGGTCCATAAGCTGCGTGCTTGGTTATTCCCCTCTCCCAGCTGTCACTCAATGCCACAGCTGTCACAGAACACAACTTTACAAAGTGGCATCTGTGGAAAGGATCCTGCTGCAGTTTAAAGCTCTTTGCTGCATTTTAAGCTGATTTTATGATGCGAGTCATTGTCCCTGGTGATGGGTCTCAAAAGACTCTCCACCTTCTGAGTACTAATGTACAGTTTATTGCGCTTTGCTCTATGGATCCAGCACTTTGGGGTTGCTGCTGTTGTAAATCATTATTCATTACTCCAAGTGTTCTTGCTGTTTATACAATTCTTTGGAAAAAAAAATGTACTTGAAGAGAAATTCCTTGCTTGCTGACACTCATATATCACTGTTTTGGCCCTGGCAGTTTCCTGGGGAGTTAAATCCTGCCAGCCCAAGGAAGCCAAGCACTGCACTTCCACACTAATCTGAGCTGCCCTGCTAAGCCCTGACAGTGCTTTGTGAGACTGGCAGCCTGTGTGGCTGACAAAGCCTTGGGGCCCTCCTGCTTACAGTAAAGACCAGCGTGATCTTCCAGACTGTGCCACTGCATGAACTGGGCTTAAAAGTCTAAATCTGGGCTCCACTGGATGCTCTTAACACCACCTTACTCTTTGTAAAGGGAAATATCCCATTATTCATTTGCTTTAGTGCATCTTCATGAGCCAACAGTGTGTCCAGGTGGCCAAGAAGGCCAATGGCATCCTGTCCTGTGTCAAGAATAGCGTGGCCAGCAGGCCCAGGGCAGTGACCCTTCCCCTGGATTCTGCCTTGGGGAGGCCACACCTTGAGTGTTGTGTTCA
>JAWWEV010000134.1:1860459-1892322 GCA_035583235.1 Hafferia zeledoni
AAGGGACTGGAGTTGGACCAAGGGTTGGACTGGATGATCTTGGAGGTCTTTTCCAACCCAATCCATTCTATGATTCTATGATTCATAGCAAATTGTGCTTATGGACATGTATTTACCAGGGCTGTGAGGTGGCAGCTGAACACAGGCCTTCTCCAACATGCTTCTGCACATTCTGGAAGCAGTTCCCAGTTTCCAGTTTTATCCACAGTGGATCTGAAACAGGTTTATGTCTGCTCAGTAGTCACTCGAGTGAACTCCCTAGAAAATGAGGTTTGTGAGAAATCAATTACACAAAGGAATGGAGTCGGGGCCAGATGGTCAGGATGCTTCATCCCAACCTGGGAGGCACTCCTGGGATGGCCACACACTCCTTCCCACGGGGCTGGGGAATCAGATAACTCAGTTAGCAGATGGCAGTGCAGTTAGTGGAGCAGGCAGCGCTGCCATAGGTGTGTTACTGGGACAGCAGAAAAAGCTGCCTGTCTTTTTTTCCCTGATGGATAACCAGAAACTCGATCAATTTTCCTAGACCTGGCAGGGTAGGAGGAGAAGTCTTTACTTTCTGGCTGTTATCACCAGGTTCAGACGTCTGTCCCTGCTGTCCTGGCAGTCCTTAGGGAGAAAGGACCTTTGAGAACCAGGATATGGACCAGGACCTTGTGCCATGAGCAAATCCCATCACTGTGGTGGCCTTTTTTCAGGCTGATCTTTGCCAGTGACAGGTAGTTCAGCCCAGTCTCCTGGGTAGACTTTGCACCACTCTGTAGCTCTGTCTCCAGCCCTGTCTCTGGCCCCATCTCCTTTTTCTCCTGCTGGGAGCCCCTAAATGGGCTCTGTTCCTGCTCTATCCACAGGGATGTGATCCTAGTTCAAACCTTGTGTCCTTCATGGAGTGGCCCTGGTGGCTCTTACTTGGAGCTAAAAAGATGGAAAACCCTTTCTGGATTTTCCTTCTGTTTTTATCCATGGCTCTGCATCTAGCCAATCTTTTTTACTTGCTCTCCAGCTGCTCTTACATGTGAAAAGGTCTCCTTTTTACAGCTACTTTCTAACTTTCTTCTTTCTCTGACATTTGCCTGCCGAGTCCCACTGACTGGCTCCTGCCTCCAGGCTCTTTGCTGATGAATCCCATCTTTAGCCCTGCTCCACCTGCCCTTCCTCTGCAGTCTCTCTGATCCTCTCTGCTTTCACATGAGTGCATCTCTTTTGCCCTCTGCTTTTCAATCTGGCAGCTTGCTCTCACTGGGTGCAGTTGAGAACACAGGATATCTGCCACCAGCTCTGGGATCCAGTGATCCCAGGGCTGCAACAGAAAGGGAAACAACTCCCTGGAAGTTTAGCTACAATATGAGTCATTTCTAGTTAGCAGAACAAACTATGCCTGAATGTGTGTTCCTTTGCACTCCCCTTGTCCTTTGCTGGACTGTTTCCCCAATTTTAGAAATGTTTTTAGAGAGGCTGTTTCTGACTGTATTGCTTCAAACAGTTTTCTAAGTTAAACTGGGGGGAAAAGAAACACAAACCCCAAATATATTTTTTATGCTTAATTTTTGAAAGCAGCTCAACTGTTTTGGCAGGTGTTGAGCTGGATATGTGGGATGGAAATGTTTTTTTCCCTGCATCACCACTAGCAATGTCCTAAGCACCTGACTTGCTTGCAGTGGTACATACACGGAGAACATTCCTACATGGGATGGCATTCCAGGGTAAAAGAGATGGTCCCTATGGTCTGGAAAATGCACCCAGCATCCTCCATGAGTTCTGCCATTCAATCCCAGCTAACTGTGTGCGACAGCCCGAGCCTCCTGGGTGCGAAGGGCTCCGGTGCATCCTGGATAGTCACTTCCCTGCTTGGGGTTTCCGAGCCCGCTCTGTCTCCCTGGCACCTCGGGGCTGTCCGCCTTGCACACTTTGTCACCGGGACCCTGCAGTCATTTCACACCCTCCTCTAATAAAGTCCTCCGAGGCCGTCATGTATTTTCATGTATTTCCCCTATTATTTCTCCCTGCTTGAGCCTTTCGGATAATTGATGATACTTTAGTTAATCATCTTCCCCCTCCTTTGTCTGCCAGGTACCTCAGGCTTGAAGGGATCCTTTTCATTTAGAATCCGTGTCTTCTCTTAAGTAATTGATCACCGCGCACCCGGGGACACCCAATTCACAGCCGAGTGGGATCAGCCTTCATGAATAATCAAAACGCCGTGGCCGGGCTGCTACAGGAGTGCGAGCGAGCTCTGGGCGCGCTCCTGTCGCCAAAGGCTGGCACGGGCGAGGAAGCCGAGCGGGAATACCGGCGGTGCCAAGGTGAGCTCTCCCCACCCAGGAGAGGCGGCCGGACCCCGCCGGTCCTCAGCCCTGCCCTATTTTTCTTCTCCGGGCAGATGAGTGTCAAGAGATGCCTGGATTTCCAGGCCATGAATGGGATGCGGGCTACAGGCAGGCAGGGAAAGAAGTCCACTTTGTTGCAGTGAATTGCTGTCAGTTCTAATTTTAGGCTTCACTAAACATGAGGCTGTAAGGAACAGTTTAGTTGGGGAAGAACAATGCCCAAAAGTTTGCTGATGCACATAAATTTCAGTTATTAAAAAAAAAAAAAAAAAAGAGGGAAAAAAGGATGCAACTTCTGAATAAGGGCACATATTTCCTCTCTTTTCATAGGAACTGGGTGAGGGCCCTCTCTGTTTGTCAGCTTCTCCTCATATATTAAAGAGCTCATTGCCCGAATCTTTATCTTGTAAAATGTGTGTGACCTCTATAAGTGGTGTACAAGGAAAAAAAAAAAGAAACTTGCACTATCCCTCTTGAAAGGAAAATCCATGCTGGCTAAAGGCTGGAATAAATAACCAGGAAAGGAAGCAGTGTTTAACGAGAGCTGTAATGAAAGAGTTACCTGCTGGAAACCAGCATTTATTTTGGTATTGCTGTGGTGCTTTGGGGAAAAAAAGAATTATTATTTCTTCATTTCAGTGGAATTAAGGTTTTCCTTTGCGTGACACATCTGCGGCACTGCCCGTTTTCCAGTTTAGTGTTAATAATGTTTAGTTTTGCTTTGCTTGAGTGCCTCGGCCATAACGTTAATTTGATCTTTAAAACCCTTTGTTTGTCCCGGGGCGCAGAGCCGTTGAGAATATGTTTTTCCGTCCGTCCTTGTTCTTGCTGGGAGGTCAGCTGCCTTTTTCTGAAGCACCTAAGTCTGTTTGTGCTGGAGGGTGCCGTGTAGGTTTCTGTTATGGATACTGGAAGGGTTTTCTCTCCTCTTTTTTGTTTTCAACAAAGAGTACTTTGTTTCCTCGTCGCAAATTCTTTTACGTTTTATTATGGCTCTGTAGAATAGGCTCTTGAACTCCTAATCAGGTAGCGCTTTTCCCCCCCTCATCCTCCTCCCTCCTTTTCTCCTATTAAATGCCACAAAGTATGAGAAATAATCAGTTTAGTTCCAGATAAGGTAAATCAGTGCCCTTATAATCACTCGATTAGACACGGCCCTTCAGGTAAACTGCTTCAGGAAATGGGCGATCAGAGCCTGTAGTGATGCTCGGGCTTTTCCAGGGACCGTGTTCCCATCAGCTGAAAGAAAAATACCCAGCAGCGGGGTGGTGACAGCGACATTAATAACTGCTGGGGCTCTCTGCCCGGGGAAGGCAGGGCCTCGCAGCTCGGTGGCTCTGGGCTTCGGGGGGACCCTCCCAGCGCAGGGGCAGAGGGGGTTTCTCTGCCTCCCTCTCCTCCCGGGGCTGCCTTTGTTCCCCCCCCTCCGGCTTTCTCAGACCGGGTGCTGGAGATACTGAAAGCCAAATCCATATAAATGGTGGGGAGAGGAGAGAGGAGGAGCAGATCCTTGTCTCACTTTAGTTGAGGGGGTAGGATGGGTGTTAGGTGGGTCTGGATTGCTTTTTATTCTCTTTTCAGCCTAGAAATCATTCCAGTCAACTTCTGTGCCGGTTCAGCCTCCGTTAATCAATGAGTTTATTTTGCCAATGGCGGGAGCAGCTCTCTGTTGCAAAGGTAAACTCTTGTCCTGAGAGCTGGATTTGAGCTGAAAGCTGCAGGACTGTTCACACGAGCTCCCCAACTGGTTGCTGAGGTTCTGGTGGATGTTCTTGTGATACAACATCATGTTTTTGTCATTGACTGCCTAAGTGTGTGTCATTGCCACGTGGTGACAGCTGGACATCCCAGCAAGGCTCGAAGCAGGATCCTGCTAGGCCTGCATGAGTGTCCAATCCCAGAGATGGCTGAAGGCTCCAAGTTTGCCAAATCCTCCTGAAAATGTAACCCTGGTTTTTTCTCCTAACCAGCTCAGCAGAAGTGACTGCTAAGGATGTCTCTTTAAAAATCAAAGTTCAATATTAAATCATTTGGCTTCACTCTCTGTTCTTTAGTGCATCAGGCAGGAGGAGGATCCAAGTTTAATTAAGAATAACCTGGAAAACAGGAACAAGAGGACAGCAATAACACCTTTAGAGAAGATACCAACATCCATGTTGTCCCAGTGATTGTTTTCATGTTGCTGACACTACTTTTTTCCCATTTTAGTGTTATTTAAGTAAGGATAAGTTTGTGTGGGGAAGACAGAAGGAGAAGGTAGAGAGGACAGGAAGGCTGTCTGTGTAAGCATCCTGTTTCTTTTTGGATGGATGCATCCCCAAAATGTCAGTCCTGTGGGACCACATGGGGAAACCCATGCTTGCTGTGACTCTCTTCAGTCCTCTCCACCATCTTCCTTTGGAGAAGATTTTGGGAAGCTCAGTTTTGCTCCTTCTACATGGGGGATTAAACCTCTCTGAGGGCCATTCCTCCTCTCCCTCTGCTTTTTTTATTTTAAATAAAATTTCAGTTTTGTGTTCCTTGTGATGAGATGGGTATCCCTGCTCCTGTTTTCCAGTGGGAGGTGTGAGGGTGAGAGCACAATGTCCTCTCCCCACCAGCTCTGCTGCTTGGCCACTTTGCCATGGCATGGAGGGCTGAGTCCCTCCAGGCACCACTTGAGGTGTGAAGGGAAACAGCTCCATGTTAAGCCAGGATGTGTAATGGGAAGATTTTCAAGCCCCATGTTTCCTTGGGGCAGCAACAAGTGAGAAAACATTGGTTGGAAGAAGCAGTATCTCTTTGAACATGGCTTTTTGGAAAAGGGCCCTAAATATCCATCTGCCTGCTTTTTCCCAGGAAAACCAAATTGCTGATTGCACTGTAATATGAGCACAAAACAGACTTTTTAGGTAGTGCATTTTCTACAGTCTGTCTGTAAAGGATTGATTAAAAAAATGTTAGTAATAAATTTATTGTATTGCCTTGTTAAAGCAATGATGGTCACTGAGCAGGGTTTTTTGTGGGGGATTAATGGCCAGAAGGGGCCAGATCTGCAGCTGATGATCACCATTAACCCCATCTGGTCAATAATCCTTGTTAATCCACTTTTATTGGCCAGAGAGGCTGCCTGGACCAGTGGTTAGCACAGCACAGCCAGGCTGCAGCTTCACCCCTGTTGCAAGGAAAATTAAATGTGGGCTGCAGCTGAAGGGAAGGGACAAATCCAAAGCCCAAATCTCTAGCTGTGTGCTCCTGGCAGTGGCATCCTCAGTTGGGTCAGGTTGGACATCCAACCAAAGCCCATGGAGTGGTGAAGGGGCAGTGTGGGGAGGCAGCAGGGCATGGACCAAACTCTGCTCAAGAGCATGTTCTTAATCCTCATTGCATCCCTTTAGATCTCTCTCTAATTGCTTTCAATGCTCCGGGTTTGTCTCCCAGTTTGGATGTGGCTTTCCAGGCTGGCTGTGCCACTGTCCCCTGAGCAAGGGGCACAGCTCTGGGTGCTGCTGACCCCGTTGTCCTCTCCTCACACGGGCGAGCAGGTTTCCTCCTGTCTCTTTTGGAGCAGCTCCTCCCGCCCCAGCAGCCTCCAGCCGGCAGGACTTCCTGCTAAAAGCCTCTTTAATGGCTCAGGGCTCCCATTTACCTGGAGGGCAGAGCAGCCAAGGGGAACGGATGGCAGCGAGCCTTCCCTCCCCACCAGGAGGCTGGTGACAGGAGCTGAGAGCTGGTGGCAACCGGGAGAAGGCCTTTTAGGAGGATTGGTGTTACAAGTGCTGCAGCTGAACCTGCTGCAATATCTTTACCTGCTCTTTGACCCTTTCAGCTCTGCTTCCTGAGGACTTGAGGACCCTTCTGGAGGAGGCAAAGGAAATGAAGTGGCCCTTTGTGCCGGAGAAGTGGCAATACAAACAAGACCTCGGCCCAGAAGACAAAACAAACCTGCAAGATATGATCAGTGCGAGGCTCCCTGACTTACTGGTATGAAGTTCAACACACCTGTTGTGTAAAACTGTCCCACTGAGGTGCTTGGGGGTTTCCACAGGGCAGTTTTGTTTCTCTTTCCACGAAGGTAATGGTTCCTTCTTCCCTGAAGAACTGGCATTATAATAAAAGTAAAAGGCCAAATGTTTCCATATTGTTTTTTGAAAAATCACCACGAACTTGATAAGAATGCTGTCCCTCATTTAATTCCACAATGCAAGGAGGCCACGGGGATTACTCACCTGCAAAATTCATCACCTGCATTTCTCTTTTCAATAAAATTATGTGACAGAATCCCTTTGAGGAGAAAAGCTGGCCAAACCCAGGCAGGAAAGGCAGGGACTTAGTGAGATTTTCCTGAGATTAAAGCACACTCAGGTGTGTAGGATGCTGTGAGAGCTGCAGGATCCAGAGGTGCTTGGGGATCCCCTCCTGTAAGGTGATAAGTTTGAGCTTAAAGATTAGAAAGTGGCAAGAAATGTGGATTGCTTTTTGCTTTTCTGCTCTCCCCAGAGGCATGACCTGAAGTAAATAGAGGACACACTTTTCCATGGTAGGTGTCTTATCTGGGCTAAGGAGTATCCCTTTGTCACAATAACCATAAAAATGAGGTTTGTGAAGTTTTGGGGTTTTATTTTTTGCTTCCTGTGGTGCATGTCTGAAGCCAGCACTGTCCCATTGCTGCCTGTTGTTAACTCCAAGGTGGCCAGGAGGTCTCACCTGCCCTGGAGATCCCTGCCCTAGCGAGGACAGCCAGTTTTCTTTGGGAACAATGATTACTTGGAACAGCATGGAGTGATGGGGAGCTCAGTGAAGCCAACTGCAGGGCTGGGAGGTGGGAGCCCCAGCATCCCGTGGCTCCTGAATTTCCTCGGGGAGGGCGGGGAGTGGCTGTTCTTGGGTATTTATTTTCTTTCTCTCTTTGGTGTGTGTGGCCTCAGACAGAAATTTATGGTGGAGGTTGACCTCCTTTACAATCCTGGCGTGGCTCCCTCACTCTGGAGCGTTTGTGTGCTCTCTCCAGGGATAAACACCTGCAGTAAACTCCCCGAGAGACCTGGCTAGATGGGAGATTAATGTGGCTGTAATAGTGGGGCAGTGTTTGCAGCATTATGCCCTCTCCCCAGGTAGATGGATCTTTGCTGAGATGATACCAATTATTTATTGCTGAAACATCTGTTGATAACTGCAGCTGCCCTTGTTAAACAAAGCCTATCGTGGGGTCATAGACTATAGGGACCTAAAATCCTCCTCCATGCTACTTTTGGACTATTCACCGACACCCCCTGAAGTCCATTGGTCGCTGTTGTCTCCAATGTTTCATCCTGTGGTGGAAAATACTTTGTAAACGTTGTGCTGCCTTTCCCCATGTGCTTTGAAGTATTATTTCATCTTCATCGGTAATTTATATTCCAGTGCCATTGTACCATGGGAAAAAGGGAAAACCTTTTTTGTTTTCCATTTAATTGTAGATAGACTGACATTTTGACCTGTATTATTAGTATTAGTCAGGAAAAGGGATTTTTTTCCCCCTTCATCCATTCCTCCTCTCCCTCCGCTTTTTTTATTTTAAATAAAATTTCAAGGCAGAGCAAAGGCTGCTTCAGTTCTTTGAATAAAAAGCTGGGGGGGAAATGAGGCTGAAGGGAAGTGATTACAGTGTGATGAGGAAAGATAAAAGTTTGAGCAACTTTTTTTCTTCTTTTTTTTTTTTTCTTGCATGAGGGACAGAAGGATAATTTAATTCCCTGGAGGACAAAAAAAAATTAAGTCTTTGTGGATTTATTGTTGAGAAAAAAAAACCTTTAAAATTTCTCCCTCTCTGTTTATTTTAATTTGCCATGCTTAGAATAAGCTCATAAACCGTAATTCATTACATTTAAAAAGTGCTTTGAGATCCATGAATGAAAGGCACTTCATTACCATAACACTCTGGTGGTGTGTGGAGGAGGCAGCGCTGGCTACCGGGGCTCTCCATGAGGATGTTTCACTCTGGGACTGGGCTGAAAAGCTCCATGAGACCAGCCCAGGGAGTAAGAGGATTAGGCTTTGCCTTCAAGGGTTTGTCTTAGTGTTGCTGCACTTTAAAAAAAAAGTGGGAGACGCGTTGCCGGCGGCTCCTTTGGCACATCAAGAAGGCAAAGCCACCTGCACCTTTCTGAAGTGCTCTTCTTTATCTCTGCTGTGGGATGCTCAGTGCTTCTTTGCATCCTGGAGAAGGTTTGGGGTTGGATTTTGAGGGATTTTTCTTATTCCTGCTGGGATTCACCACTTGAAGGCCACCCCAGTTCAACAAGCTCAGCATCTTGTTTTCCACATTTTCCTGACAAAGCAAGCCCATCCTGCAGCTCCTTTGGTGGGAATCTGCACTTGGGTGCAACCCAACATCTGCATCCAAAGCCCAAACTGGGATGTTTGTTTTTAACAAATCTAAGCAAAATCAGAATTGCCCTTAGTGACAAGGATAAATAAGGGGGGATTACTTTTCCTGTCTAAATGCCACATGTGCTGTGGGGTTTGGAGTGGGGCTGCAGATCCAGAAGGGAGGCTGCCAGCAGTGTCCTTCCTGCAGATCTTTGCTATCCCAAGGGATGGAATTAGCTCTATGCTCGGTAAGCAGCCAATAGAGGGCAACATGCCCATATCCACATAGGCTTTGATCCCAAAAACCCTGCTGTGGGTTTAGCTGAAGGACAGCTCACAGTTCTCCTGTGGGATGATTCATGCCATATTCATATTTTAATTATTTTTTGCAATTTCCTTTGCCTGTTTGCAAATCCATTGTGATGGTGTGGCCCTTTGCATCATTTTAATTTTATCTATCAGTAATTCCTGAATCCAGGCTTGAACACTCAGCCATGGACCAGGATCTGCTTATTGCATCTATCAGTAATTCCCACATCCAGGCTTGGACACTCAGCCATGGATCAGGATCTGCTTATTGTATCTATCAGTAATTCCTGAATCCAGGCTTGAACACTCAGCCATGGACCAGGATCTGCTTGTTGTATCTCTCAGTAATTCCTGAATCCAGGCTTGAACACTCAGCCATGGACCAGGATCTGCTGGGATAGGTACACTGGGAATACAAAAGGAAAGAGTGGGGCTACTCTGGTCTCTCTGCACTCTCTAGGGAGAGCTCCATGCACCCTGCTGTGGATGGGGGAGTGTGGATCTTGGCCTTGCTGGCAAGGAATCTCATGAGATTTAATGGGAATATGGAAAAGAGTGGAAAATAAGGCCCTGCAGCCTTGGCTGGGCCCTGGCTAATTAGGTGCTGATGGATTGCCATTCCAAAGGACATGCCCTAACTGCTGTAGGTGTGTGTGTGGCACTTAAGAGAGGGAGCCTTTGAAAAAGAACTAAAGAGGGGGCTGAGGATTTAGTTGTCTCCTCCTTCTAACTGGTAACAGGAGAACTAAAGCCCTAAATCGTAGCCCTGGGATCTTGCTTGTTCAGGCTGACCTTTTGCTACCAGCCTCCTAAGAGCCCCTCTTGGATGATCCCCGCGAAACAGAGAGGGATGTAGGGGATGGATTCAAACCAGGAGGGAACCTGTGGCACCCCAACCTCCCCGAGGCTTTGTAAGTGAGAAGTGTCAGAGATTAGGTGGAGGCAGGGGAGCTTTGGCTGCCCAAGGTGACAGCCCTGGTGCTGCAGATCGCTTCATCTTCTGCTGCCTGTGTGGGAAAACGACAGCAGAATTTATGTGAAGCAACAAATGAAAAAAAAAAAATAGGAAGCTTGATCCTGGGTTCCTGTAGGGCTGCCACTTCACTTGGCTCATGGGTAGGATTTGCTCTTCTCAGATGCAACTTCATGGAGCATTTCCTCCCCGAAAAAACTTGAAATGTTGTGTGCCTGAGATCGTCATGTTGGGGTTTTCTTTTTCAAATGAAACTGCTTCTGAGGTGGATTGTTGTTTTGAGGACACAGATTTAGGGAAGAGAGTGTTGGATTTTTAGCTGTTGATGATGGTCTTGATGCTACTCTGTTCTGTCACTGGCATTTTGATATTTTGGGGTATTAAAATATTCCCTTCAACATAGTATTTTAACGTGCCACAATAGTTTATAAACGCTCTAGAAGCAGGACCACAAAATGATCATGGCATGTCCCTATTCTCGGTGCTAATCAAGAACAGGAACCCCTGCGGATGACTGTGGTCCCCCAAGCCCCCAGAAAGCCCCCTTGGAGAAGCTTCCTTGGCACTTTAAAGGATTCTGCTTCAGTCCTAGCCCCGATATGCTGCTGTTCTTTTTTCCTGAGGAAAGCAGGAGTTATTCCCACTCCAGGACTTCCTCAGTTGGTGAAGCAAGATGTGGTTGGTTGCATAAAACCACATAACGGAGCTAATGCTGCTGCCATTGAATAAACACCCAACTCTCCATTGCCTTCGAGGTGAATAACTCGAGCTAATTAACAACTTCAGAAGGCATTAAATGAGGTTCTTGCTGTTTGGAGCAAGAGGGAGGTGTCCAGGAGCTGCTGATTCCTCGGTCTGCAGCAATTCCCTGTCCTGTGTCCCAGGCATATCCGTCTGCTCCTCACAGCCACACTTTCTCCTGCCCGTCCCCGAGCTGGTAGGAGGCTTAACTCCCTGCTATTTGTGGAGTGGGCTCTGATTGCCAGCTGAAAGGCAGGGATTGATAGAGAAGTCCCGTGTGGTGACAGCAGCTTTGGTCTCTGGGAAAGGCAGGCTTTGCTGACGGCGCGTGGGGTAAGAGCGTGAAAGGCTTCAGCCGCATCCGTCGCTGTCGTGGCTCTGTGTTTAATCTGACAGGGGGAAAGAAAACCGGGCAATTTGTTAGGGTTCAGTGGAGTGCTAACGAGGAGCAGTGCGTGGGAGGGAAATAAGGCACCTGGAAGGACGTGCGTGCCTTTGGAGCTCCTGCCCTATTGCACGGAATTAGGAATTCTTTGCTGACTGCTCTTGGTTTTGTGGCTTTTAAAAAATATTTTTAAAGCTCATCTGCAGTTACAAACGAAGCCAGGACTGAAATAACCTGAGACAAATGGATATAGGCACGCACAGAAGTCCAGAGCGTTGGCAAAACTGTGGGGACACTGAAAAAGAAATGACTCCTGCCCTTGCTTTCTAACCACACTGTTTGCAGAGGCGTTTTTCCAAAGAGGACCCTCCTGAGCCCACAGGCTGGGGAGGAGGGCTTGCCTCTGGGATCTTGGCTTTATAAAGAGGGCCGAGAGAGCGGATTAAATCAATATTTCATTTATTTGGGCTTGTAATTCCTCTTACATCAGCTGCCACATAAAGATTTTCCCCTATTTCCTTCCCCTCCTCCTCATCCTCATTTACTATGCACCAATAATTTCCCTTTGACGCTCTCCTGCCCGTCCTAGTGCCAGATGGCCTCAGTTCTGAGCTTCTCCCCTCTCTCGGGAGCGGCCCCCATTGTCAATGCAAAGGAGGCGTCGTGGCTTTGAACCCAAAGCTGGGACCCAAACTTCGGCCCCGGCGTGAGGAGGAGCTAAGCCCGCTAATGCAGGGAGCCATGCGAACCGCACACCCTCCCACTCAGCGCCATTAAGGCGAGACCCCTTCACTAAAGGCTGCTTTGCATTTCCCCCAATGGTCCGTGTATAGAAATCTGGTGCAAATTTAATTCTCCCACCACCTGATTCCACTTCCCAGGCGCGAGGCTCCCTTTGTGTCCCAAACTCAATTAGACGGATCCATTTCACGTCGTGGGCACAGATGTGAAAACAAAGTGCGCGCGTACCTCGCTCTTTCTCTGTCTTTCTCTCTCTTTCTCTGTCTTTCTCTCTCTTTCTCTGTGTGGGTGCGCCTAAAGCGATAAAGAAAGTGAGTAAATCTGTTTAAAGCGCCGGCTCCTGACGGAGCAGGAGCAGGTTGTGACATCCTGGGAGCCACTGGGGTTTTCCCTGGCTCTGGGCTGGGTGACAGGGAGCCGCTCCCCGGCTCATTTCGGAGTGGCATTTTGGGGAGGGTCTCCGTGCGTGGCTTGGGTGCGTGCCCGGCCTCGGGCTGGAGGTGCTGAGGAATCTTTCAGCCACACGAGTTGGCAGGGAATGAAAGGAGCGGGTATTAATTTCTCGGTGTCCTGTTCGGAACAGGGGGGACGTCACGGCGAGGGCTGACACGGAGCCGTGTCGCTGTGTGCCACACAGCATGCAGCCCTGCCTCCTAAAAAAAATTGCTGAGTTTCTCCCCCGGCTTGACTTTTCTACATTTTGTGTCCATTTGGGTTTGGAGAGGGACACAAGAGGTTTCGGCATTGAGCGGCCGAGTTAAATTATGCAGCTGCAAGACTGCCAAGCCCTTCAGAATAGGATGCTTCGTTTAGATTTTCCACAATGCTATTGAAGTGCTTATTTTCCTCCTGAAGAGACACAAACAGATGCAAACTTCTGTAAACACTTTAGAAATGAATTCAGTGAGTTTGGCCTCTCAGCAGTGCTCAATAGCTGACAGAAAAATGTCTAATTAGTGCAAGTGGAAATAATAGGGCCACTTGGATTCCTTCCATCCTCCTCCAAGTCTACTTTTCCTAGGAACTCAAAGGCCCTTTTGTTTGGTAGGTCACCCTCTCTCAGGCTTTTGTGCTCCGATCTATTAAAGGAAGAAGGGGAGGAAAAAAAATAGATTAGGCGATGCTCTGTGCTTAAATATATGGCCTGTTGATGAGCATTTGGAATGGCTGGTTTGCAGTGTCAGTTTACAGGTGCTTGGAGAGGGGGATTCCTCCATTGTTGGCCGCCACAAGCAGAGTTGTGCGTGCCGGCCTCCAGGAATCCTTTTCAAGTGCCATCCTCTTAGAAAATCCAACTCGGACTCAGGGGGGAAAAAAAAAAAGAAGAAGAAGGAAATTTATACAAGTGCTTCTCGTTGCTGAAGTGCAAACAGGCTGGGGAATGCTTGCCATGGATCAGTGCTGAAAGTCTGCCTTTGTGCCGTGTTCTGTAGGCTCTTCTCCAAACTGTTTGATGTGGGCTTCCTCCTGCACACCTCGGAGAGTGGCACTCCATGTTTTAGTGGGGATTTGGACAAAGATGTCTTGGAAGTATCTGGAGAATTAAGTGCCTGAATGTCAGTGTGTGGAGCACCTCCTCGCTCCGCTGGGCAGGAACACCAATCCCTGCCCACCATGGGAAGGGGCTGGTGTTTGGTAAATATCCCCAGGTCCATGTGAGGCTGTGTGTGCCCATGGCTGCCTTTGCTGGCCTCCTAACAGCAGGCACCTCAGGAATTCTGACTGCTCCTTGTGTCAGTGTGAGCGCCCAGCCACTGTGGGAATCCAGGAGAGTTCATAGAGACTTATTAAAGTTGGCCTGCAGGGAAAAACATCGGACTCCTGGCCTGTTTGCCTGTTTGTGGTGTACATAAGAGTGGATGGCCTGAGCTCTGTATGGCTGTAGTGACCATTTCCAGTCTTCCCAGTCTCACATCCATCCCCCTTTTAAACTAATTTCTGGTAGTAATCTCTTGGGTATGACTTAAATTCATTAGCAGACCACCAAATGATGTGGTTCCAGTTCAATGAGAAGGAGCCAAAAACAAAAAATCAGGAATGGTATGTATGGCTCAATCAAAATAAACATCTGGCACCTTCCTATCCTAAAAATGAAAATACAGTGAGGAATGGGGTGACTGAAGCTGAATATTTTCCACAGTCAGCTCACTGAGCCCCTGAGGGTTTGTGTTCATGCTGTCTCTGTTCTTCCCAGGTTTATCTGAAGGCCTCCATCATGGTCAAGGACTGCACCACGGCAACTGCCGTCGTGTTCCTGATCGACCGCTTCCTGTACTGGCTCGATGCCTCCAGCAGCCTCCTGCGGATCGCCCGGCGCCTGCACAGGCTGCATCCCACGGCTCCCATCAGCCCCCAGGTGCTCATCCGCCAGGCTCGCCTCGCCGTCAACACCGGTACGGCTCCCTCGGCTCCGGGGAGGAGCTGCTGACTCTGGAGAAGACCCTTCATCCCTCGCTGGGATCACATTGTCACGGCCCTCAGTGCCATCTTTCCGAGCGCACTTCCCGCTCCCAGCCCCCCTGAGCCCTCCCAGCTCCTCTCAGTAGCACAAAGGGGCCGGTATAAAGGGTTTCAGAGCCAAAAGCAGGAGAGAAAATTGTGAAAGGGTGTGGAAAATACTAATTGGAGCTTTTGTTCCTTAACAAATCTTCCCTGCTGGTTTCAAACGGGGGTATCTGAATTGCTGTACTCCTGACCAAGGGCCTTGAAAAAAAGGAAATTGGAACCCTGGCATTTTCTCTGCACCGTCCCAGCTGCTTTTTATTTTTCAGTGGGACCACTTGTCTGTGCAAACAAGGCAGCTTCAAACCCCTCCAGGATAAAAAAGTAAAATTCCATCATTCCTATAACATGGACAACACCTGAAGGACTTGTAAAACATCTTCCTGTGGCTGTGCTTGCTGTGGTAGAACATGAAGTCACTCCCCAGTCAGACCAAAATGGGTTTCCAAACCCCACATTTCCTTGGGACAGAATCCAGCAGCTCTGCTGCTGAAGGGAGCAGGCCAGACTGCTTTCTTCTGGGAGGGAAATCAGAGCAGGGAATCCCAGAACTCTTCCAGGAATGTATAATGTGTACAATAAAATTATATATACATAATTTCATCTTACTGTACAACCACATATTCCAGAGTGTAGAGCGTGTGCATTTCTGACTGTTGACAGCAGCAAATCCATGTGCTGGTGTTATGAATATTTGTGTTCCCTTTGTGCCTCACAGTACATTTCTATGTTCTTTTTCTACCCTTTTTCTCTTTAATTTTCCATCAGGTAAGCTTTTAAAAGCTGAATATATCCTAAGCAGCCTGATAAATGACAATGGAGCAACAGGTATGTATAGATTTCTTTCCTCATTTCACACTTGCTATTTTGGTGGGATTTTTCATGCTAATTTTAACAGTTATACAAGCTTTAAATACAACCAAACCACCCCCATTAATGACTCATGCTTCTTTTTCCTTCACCACTCTTTGCTAAAATGTGGAAACACAGCTTTGTTTTTAAAATTTTCCATAATTTGTCTGCAAGGCTGAATTTTCTTCACTCGGGTGGGAAAGTGTTCTGGATGGGAAGTTTAAAATGTGGACCCATTTCAAGCAATTGAGTGATCCAGAAAACTAGGCCAACTCTATCCCCTCAAAAATGGAGATTGTTGGAGTAATGCTTCTCCTCCAGATTCCCACTGATCTTACAGACTGAATTAATCCTGTCAAAATTAATACTTTATTCTATAGTTGTTACTTTCCTTTCTGTCCAACGACTCTACTGCCAATCTTGTGTCTTGTCTTGGATTTGGAGGGATGTGTAGTTTTTCTACTAATAAGAATTCATTAATTCTGACAGACATGGATCATTAGTATTTAGATATGGTTTTGAGAGAAGCTATTTTAGGGGTTTATGTCTGTTCTCCATTTTCTTAAGCTTTCAGGGTTTATTTAGCCAATATATTCAGGTTTCCCTGCAACTTAGAAAATTTAGGAAGCATGTTCTGGTGTTCACTTTCATGTGAAACTGAGATTCCCATACAAGAAGGGCCTCCATGCAAAGGGGAGAGTCCTGGCAGTTTGCTGGGATCCAGGTTACCCTTGGAGGTTTGAAAGGACAGCACCATTTTCCATTGTACACTGAGTTTTCCCCCCCTTCCTGCAGGTACCTGGCAATACACTCAGGACAGCCATCGGATTCTCGTTCAGGCTGTCTGCTTGCAAATCAGGGGGCAGATCCTGCAAAAGCTGGGTAAGGCTCCTTCCTATGAACATCCACTCAAGGTTTTCCCCATTATTTTTTCTTTAAAATGTTACATTGTCAGAGTTTTAGCCTGTGGTGAACACCTGTGCATGAAACAGCTTGATGGGCTTCTGTATTCAGGGTTTGATGCTTGAGGAAACAGTCTTAATTTTGTGGGTTTGGTTTGAAACACCAAAGCCTCCCATGAGTGTTGATCTGAAGTCTTTTGTGAGGATAAAACATGTGTTTACGAACAGCCAAAAGGTAAAGGAAACTGATAAATGGTCAGTGTCATTGAAGCCAGACATGCCACGGTATGGTTTATCCTATGGAAATCCTCAGCTGCCATCTGCTCAGTGGCTGTTTTCTGATTTATTTCAGGGATGTGGTATGAGGCAGCAGAGTTGATTTGGGCTTCACTCGTGGGATACTTCAAACTTCCTCAGCCAGACAAAAAGGTAGTGTTTCCTCTTCACTCTGGATGGGTTTGCCAGTCCAGTAATCCTTCCAGACGAGCTTTTGTTTCCTTCAGCAGAGTCCCTGAGCAACAGTGTTTCAGTGACACCCCTCAGGCAGGGTTAACAGGCAGGACAAAGTCTGTGCCCCGAGTTGTTTCCGCGTGCATGCACGGACCTACAGACACCTTTCTTCCTGCAGGGGCAACAAAGTAATGGTTCTCATTAAGCAGAACCATCCAAAGTGAGCCATCTCCCAGAGTGTCACAGGTGCCTCCGACGACGACAGATTCATCCCAGAATGCAGCCATAAATTTCAGTTATTTATTAGGATTAGAATTGATTTTTTTCCCCTCCAGTATCAAAGCGTGTCTATTTGTGGAGCTGCTCTGTGCTGTCTGTGGTGGGTGATGGGTTTCCCTGGCACTGCAGGACCTGAACACCTCACAAGAGCCTCTGTGTGTCTGTCTTTAGCACCTTTGAGAGGCTTTCCAGCACTAATCTTCCCACTGGAGATGCACCAGCAGTTGCACCATTTGTCCGTAGCTAAACAGGAATGTGAACCTAAGCCTGGTGAGTCCTGGGGTGGTGCTGGAAGAGGTTTTGTAATTGGACCCCAGCACCAGATATCCCACAAACCCAGACCTCATCACCTCTCCTCTGCCATGCCTTAAAGCTTGACCTCAAGCTCAGGACATTTGTATGTTCTCCATTCCAGTGGGAGCAAAGTTCCATAGGGAATTTTTGTGGAAAGCATACAGTTACTTCCTGGCTTTCTTAATTATTTAGCTGGGCAGACCCTTAGGTGGCATCAAATCTTCCAGATTACACTTCCTGTGAGTTGAAATTAATAAAACCTTACGAAGGTGACATCTCTGAATTTCTTAGAAATGCTTCTCTTTGGATCTTGTTCATGTGCTTTGTTGCATTTTTTTCCTTGATATGTTCTACACAGAACCGACTTTATTCAGAGCAGCAAAATTCAAAATACAAGGAGAAAACCCACTCTGATCATTTTCTATTTTTCTTTCAGGGAATTGCCACTTCCTTGGGTATTATGGCAGACATCTTTGCTTCCATGAATGAGCAGGATTATGCACGTTTTAAAACCAATGCTGACGTTGACCTGGTAAGACTTGGTGTGTTTAGACTCTTCAAGTGGTCTGCATGTTGTTGTCCCAAATTCACCCACACTTTATTCTTCCTCCAGCTCCTCTCCCGTGCTGAGAGGGCTGAAGAAACTTCCATTGTTCCTGATGAAAAAGTTAATTAGGGAAAAAGAAAACACTGAGAGTATTTTATAGAGTGTGTGTGTCTGGAATACATAGAATATTTATAGGCTCAAAAAGTGACATATCGATGGTAAACCCAAGCAAAAATGCAGCTGCAGAAACAGACCTGGCTGTTGTTTAAATATGATGTCCCTGCTTACCAGGTCACATCTCCTTGGAAATAAAACCTTTGAGATGAGGGGTTCTCTCATGTTTTTCTTTCATTTCACTAGAGCCTCCTCCAAGAGTGCAGCCATCGCTTGTTATCCGCTGCTGAGGCCTGCAGGCTGGCAGCTGCCTACAGCCAGTACACCCCCCTGTTTGTCCTCACAGCCGTGGTAAGTGTCAGCCTGCACTCTGCAACTGGGATTTGTGTGGGGGAAGAGCCCTGGATGTTAAATTTGGCTCCAATCTGGCTTTCAAACACTGTCACACAGGGTATGGTGTGTGTGCTGTGGGTGTGGTTGGTTATGTGTGATGTGTGTTGCTCTGAACTCCTACCAGCAGCTAAGCAGGTGGGTGGAAAGCTGTGCACAGAGTGAGGATGGGCTTGCAAGCCCTGGGAATGCTGCTCCTCCTACACCTACAGCTATATTTCAAAGGAAGAAGAGGAAGATTATTTCCTCCAGGAAACACAGCAGCAGAGAGTTAAAGCCAGTGTTTGCTTCAAATTGTATAAGTGAAAAAAACATGTTTTCAATTCCTTCATTCCTTCTTTGCCTCCCAGAACATCCGTGGGATGTGTTTGCTGTCCTACAGTCACTCCAAGGACTGTCCCCCGGGAAAGAGAGAGCTCTACTTGTCCGAAGCCAAAGAATCCTTTGAGATTGGGCTCCTCACCAAGACAGACCAGAGTGCCATCACCAGCAAGCAGGAGCTCCATAGTTTCATTAAAGCTGCCTTCTGCCTCACCACAGTGCACCAATGGCTCCACGGGGACAGCGAGGGGCTCCATGAGGTCAGTCAGCTCTGCAGGGAAGCCTTGGAGAAACTGTACTCATACAGCACTTCGTTCCTAGAGGAGGAAGAGAAAGGAATGCTTGCCAAAGAGATCATGTCTCTGATCACATCCGTGAAGAGGCGCCTGCGAGTGGAAAGCTTCCCTAATTCTGATGCCAGGTCTTACGTCCCAGACAGTTATAAAGGCACAGTGGAAAAACCTGTCCTGAGAGGGGAAACCAGCTTTGAGAAAATCCTTGCCAGGCACTCTCAGCACCACCTGTCAGTGTGCCAAGTGTTTGAAAACACCTGCAGGGCTCATGAAACCACTGCAGGAGAAATCTGTGCGGGACCTTGTATCACAACCTTAAGGACAGAGACCAAAAGCTCAGACACTGTGTGTGCTACTGAAGAAATAGTGCAGCACAGGCGAGGTGCTGTGAAAATCCTGAACTTACCAAGAGCAGGAAGCAGCTCAGAGAGACACAGTGGCCAGAAAAGTCAAGGCATTCATTCTGGTGTGATGAAAATTTCCCTGGAAGAAGAGACTGAGCCATTCGGAATGGAAATAAATGATGAAAATGGGGATTTCAGCAGAGGGCAAAGCAGGAGTCAAAGCACGACTTCTGAAAGCTCTTGGTGCAAGCTGTCAAAATCCAGTTACTCTTCCAGCTGGGAGGAGCTAAACTGTAATAGCAGCAGAGAGTCTCCCAGGGAAGGGCAGCAGCAGGAGAAGGGCTTGTCAGAGGAGCAGTGCTGCACCACAGAATCTGATGCAAACAGCCAAGCCCTGTCCTTGCACCCATTGCCCCCCAGAGCCTGGCATCCTGCTCCTCAGGAGCCTCTCCATAGCTGTGGGGGAGCATCTCAGCCTTGCTTTGAGGCAGGGCCACCTCCAGCTGGGAGGAGTGGGGAAAGGGCATCTCTTTATGGAGATGAACTGCAGGAGGGAAGGCATCATTCAAAGAGACCTCCAGAAAAGGAAGCAAAGGACCTGAGCAATGCATTTCCTTCCCTCTCCACCTCTTACTGCATTCCTACCAGGCTGGAGGTGGAACAGGAGTCCTCCTCCTGTGCAGAGCTGGGCTGCAGGACCAAGGACAGCGGCAGGGAGGGAGGCATTGGCCGTGTGGGATGGGTACATCCAGGAGAACCTGCAGGAAGCACAGAGGATCCTTCATGTGAGGCACAGCCCCCCCAAAACGGGGGTCATTCTGTGCTGTCAATGAGCTTTGAGCCCAGAACAGGCAGCAGCTCCTCTGTGTGTGACTGGGTGAGGAAATCTGCCATGGTGGGGGACAGATCTCTGCCTGATGTTGACACCCAAGCAGAAACAATTGATGACACAGAGTTTGATTTCATCAGTGTTGCAGACTTAGTGAACAGTTATCCTGTGCCATCTGCTCCAAAGCATCAAGCAACTCCCAGTGTGCCAACAGCTTTGCCCTCACAGAGAAAGGTATCCATAACCAAGCAGTTTGACTGTGCCACTACGGAAGAAGATGAGGAAAAGTCTCAGGACATTGTGAGCATCAAGAGACAATCCAGTTCATCTCTGAGTTCATGGATCAAGTCAGCGCAGACGCCCACGAGTTCCCCTGAAGGTCCATTGCTGATACCAAGGGGAAGTGGTTTTGCCTTCACTCCTGGGAGAACAAAGGAAGAAATCCTGGACGCTCGACTTCTGACAGATGATGATTACAAGCAGCTTCTGGCAGGGGTGGAACAAAATTGGCTTGTCCAGAGACTGATGCCTACTGGGATTTTTAGGACCAAAGAACTTCATAAAGCATACTGTAAGTTGCCACACAGCAACAGGTACCCCTACTGGGAAGAGCCTTGACTTGGGCTTTTATTTTAGTCAGCATTTATTAGGATTTGTTTGTTTGTTTGTTTTCTACCGCATTATTTAATTTTTTGATCTTGCTGCCCATTTAGATTCCAGGACCAAAAAAATCCTGTGGTGTTTTCTTTTTGTAGCTGCTCTTCTTTTAAAATACTCCAAGAAATCAGGCCTGTGGACAGGCCAAGAGACAGCCGTGTTCATTGGGGACTACCTGAACGTGGCAAAGGAAGGCAAGCAGAGAAGTGCCTTCTGGATACACTTCCTGCACCAAGAAGAAAGCCTGGGAAGGTATGGAGCAAACAGATTTCCAAAACAAAATGTTTATCACTGCTGCTTCTGTGCAAATATGACTAAAAACTGCCTGGTGAGATTTTCTGTAGCAAGAATGTTTTACAGGTTTCCTTAATGTCTTGGTCATTTGGGCAATCTTTCCCATCACTCCATGTAATGCTATTTTTTATTTTTGGGGGGAAGAAAAAGCTACTTCATAGTTGTCTTCTAACAGCTAATTGCAAAGTAAACTCTTATCATTAGTTAGAAGCATCATTATTAGAAGTAGCTGGGAATTACTGTGGGTTGAGAACAGTATTTCAATACCTCTGAGCTGAGTCTCCCTTCAGAGTCAAGAACAGTTGAGTTTAAACATCCCAGTGTTATGAAACACCCATCCCAGGATTTGACTGATAATTTTTCACCAGTATGAGATATAAAAGGAAAAAACATCCCATTTATTGGCCACCATTTAGAATGTTTCACCCACAGCCAAGCTCTGATTTGCAGTGACTTTTTTTGTATCACAAGACACAGAATAAACACTTCTCCAAAAACTTGTCCTTCTCTTTAGGTATGTTGGGAAGGAATACAAAGAAGAAAAAGGGCTCCTCCACCATTTCAGTGACGTGGAGCGACAAATGACCGCCCAGTACTACGTGACAGAGTTCAACAAGAGGCTGTATGAGCAACAGATCCCCACCCAAATATTTTATATCCCATCTGCAGTGCTCTTGGTAAGAACTGGCTTCTAAGCAATTCCCAGGAGCTGTTGGGAAGGGCGTTTTGAGTCCATTTTGATTTTAAAACACCAGCAGTGAGCCTGTCTTGTTTCAGATCCTGGAAGACAGAGCTATAAAAGGGTGTGTGAGTGTGGAGCCCTATATACTTGGGGACTTTGTGAAGCTCTCCAACAACACCAAGGTAGTAAAGAATGAGTACAAAGCCACGGAGTACGGTCTGGCTTATGGCCACTTCTGCTACGAGTTCTCCAGGGGAACAGACGTCGTTGTCGACCTGCAAGGTGTGTATTACAGTGAACTTCGTGCCTTTCAGGCTCAACCTTTAGCCCACAGGTATCTTTGGGATATTCATTTCATTAAATATTCAGCAAGTGCCTCTTAGGGTTCAGCTTTTGCTGACGTGGGTGGACAGTGGGAATCACTGAAGTGACATTGGCAGAACTTGGGCCTTGCCAAGCAGGGAGTCCTGAGTATGATAAAACAAACCCTGTGCTGTTTGATACCAAAATGTATTGTTTCTCCCACAGGCTGGGTGACAGGAAATGGGAAAGGCCTCATCTACCTCACAGACCCCCAGATTCATTCTCTTAACAGCAAAGATGTCTCCCGCTCCAACTTTGGGAGGAAAGGAATTTATTACTTCTTTAATGATCAGCACGTGGAGTGCAACGAGATCTGTCGCAGCCTGTCTTTGACAAGACCCTCAGTGGAGCTGCCAGTGTAGACTCACACAGGTCAGTCACACCAAGAATGACCCATCAGCTGGACACTGGTTTATCCTACACATCTTGAGGAGCAAGGGTGCCCATCAGCAGCAAAAAGCTGCCTTCATTTCCCATTCTCCTCCTCCCCCTCTCAAAGCCCCATTGCCCCTGAGTGCAAAGCTGGGGGGAGATTTTCTCGATGAGGAAGAGAACACAGCATCAAACTTGCACGAAAAGATGGGTCCCCAACAGGCTGTGCTTTAACAAAACCACCCCCTTTTGTTTTTGCAGCCAGCAGAGATCTTTAGGCTTTTGTCCTCGCGTTTTAGCAGTGCTATTGTTTTCTAGGTGATGTTTGTGCCGAGTTGTTTGGAAAGATGCCCTATCCCTGCACTGCCCGATTAGAACTAGGTGTAAAGAGGGAGAAGCAAGAGAAGGAAGAAAAAAAAAATTAAATCGCTTTATTATGGTGCATAAACCTTCAGTGTTGGGGAGCTGCGCAGCTGCGCGGGGAGAAAAATGCATTCAAAAATATAATGCTAGTGTGAATAATCCTTTCTCGGGCGCTGCTCGCAGACTGCTCCAGCTTTGTCAGGTGAACTTGAACCGGGCCATCAGATTTGCGGCCGTTCCCATTGCACGCTGTCTGTCACCCCGGGGCATTCACCATCTTGCCTGTTGTTAAGAGCCCGCGAACAATCCATCATTGAGCCGCGCACTCGCTCGCTCACACAGCAGTGAAATCGGCATGTGACGGTACACTCGGCCCCAGTGTCTCGCAGATTAAAGTGATACATGAAAACTCACGTGTTACTGGGATGATTAAGCCCGTTATCTTGTTGTGCAGCCAATAAAGGCTGGCCTTGTCCGCAGCAGTGGGGAAATGCTGGCTTTAACCAAGTGGCAAACATAGCTCCGTGCTCCGGCCAGCGAGCTCCGAGGGGCAAACAAAGCTAGTTAGCGAGATCCCGGGAATTAATGGGCGGCAGAGATGCTGTGTTAAAGCCCCTCTGCAGAGGCTTTCCCTGCTCTATAGAGACAATTAAAACAAAACAAACCCTCCCGGACAATCTCTGCAGAACAAAGTGTCCTAATACGCTGCCAGCAGCCGGCCCCGCCGGGTCTGCTCCAACAGCACACGCACTTTTGGGACCCCCGTGCCTTTTCCAGCTTCTTCCTGTTCTAAGGGAGAAAAGGATTTATTTAGATGTGCTCCTGAATAAATCCATCTATGTGAAATTTTAATATCTCACTTTCTTCCTAATATTTGCTTTTAGCAGCTTGATTTGTTGGTTTTAGGCGAGTTTTTTTTTGCCATCTCAAAGTTATGGCTTCTTACAGGTAGAAGTATCAAGAATCATTCTGGCAAATTCCCTGTAAAACAGACATGGAATTGTATTCAACTGTTCTTACTCTTTACAGGCTTGGGCACAATTTCAGAGGTATCAAGCACTCTGTCTTTATCCAGGGTTTGGATGCTGGAAATCATGGATTAATGTACCCCATAACCTCATCACCTGAAGAGCATGGACACACACATGGCCCCAGACACACAGAGCTTAAATTATTGGTGCATATTTGTGGTATAAGTAAGGGGACATTGGGGGAAATAAATAGTTGACTCTGATGATTGGAGAATTTAATATTTTGTCTGGAAGTTTCGTCTTAGAGCTCCTGACCAAAAAAATTTCTGGTTTGTTATTTTCTCTGGTTTCAGAATAAAGTAATTTGAACTTAGGGAATACTTTTCATTTTTTTAGAAAGTAGAAATTTTCATTAGAAATTGAGTGGTTTGCATTAAATAACTTGCTACCAACGTGTTTTTTGGACTTAAGTGGATTGTAACACACTCCAAATTCCAACTCAAGTGTTTGGTATGACCGTTAAGGGCCAGTCACTACAAAATGAGTGCAACTGTGTCATGCTGGGACAATGAAACATTAACTGTAGGGACATCAAGTATGAGGAAACATGGAACATCTCCTCCTCTCAGCTAAAGTCAAGGACTTGAATTTACACCCTGTGTAAACTGTACTGCACTAAGTCAGGCACAGAACTGCCCTGCTCTTAACAAGGTGGTGACACACATTCCTGTCCTTCAGGGAAGGTATTTGCTTAAAGGTTTTTCCCGCTTCCCTTCCTGCAGGTACCCATGTGAAAGGCAGAGTCTCGCTGGCTGTGTGCTCATGCATCAAAGTCAGTAAATTTGTATCGAGGGAACAACCGAAGGCTGCAAACCGCAGGTAGAATGGTTTTCTCACTCTTTTGCCAGTAACTAGTGGCTCTGTGGAGCACTTTGGGGAATTTCTCTCGGAGGAGATGCAGTGGAAAGGGAGCCCCTCAGTTGTTATCCCAACAATACCGCGCCGAGCCAGGCCCGCCTCCCTCCCTCCCTCCCTCTCCCTGCGAGCCGCAGCATCCCGGGCCATTCCGGCCGGCGCGGAGCGGGCTCGGTGACCCCTCCAGCTGTGAGGCAGCCCCTGCACGCGAGGCAGCACGTCCCTGCTGCCATAACCCCGGCATCAGCTGCCCCTGGAGCCCAGCTGCTGGATGAGGCACCGCTCCTTTACCACACGCAGCTTTTCATGGGGACCGAGGGCAAAGCCTCGCGTCAGCAGGCGCAGAACGGCAGCCCGCGCTGCCCGATCTCTTCTGCTTGGAAAGGCACGGGCAGCACCAGCCTCCGCGGCGTCTCCTTCCCGCTGCCCAAATGGGAATACTTGCAGCAAAGCAAAGGAATACTTGATAACTGCTGCTGTCACCTGCTGCTGTCACCTGCTGCCCCCAGGGAAGTCCCTCCACTGGCACCTGGGTGCCCTCCCCGGCCCTGCAGGGAAACTGGCAGCAGCGTGCAGCTCTCACCCCTCTCCCGGGAGCGACACACGCCACCCTCCTTTTTTCCACTTGGATGAAATCGTGTCCCCTGTCCCCTGGCAGAGCGGGAGCAGATGGGGCTGTTGGCCTCTGCAGCCTCCCGCCACTCCAGCTCGTGTGAGGCAGTGATGCCTCCAGCCCCCCCGCCTGCCCACTGTCCCCCTCCAAACAGAACTTAATCCCATTCTCTAATCCCAAACTTCTCTGCCAAGCTGTTTTTGAGGCAGAACGTGTCTTTAATCAAAAGATATCAAGTTATGAATAATTTGGTTAATGATAGGTACTGCTAGGAGGGCTGGAGCACCCGCAGCACCGAGGGGGAGCACAGATTCCGTAGGGGCAGGTCCAACATCCCGCTTCCCCCCGCACGCAGGGGGTGCCCGGGTGGCACAGCCAGCACCCAGGGGTGCAGGATGAGGGCAGGATCCCCCCTGGCAGGCAGCAGGTGCCTTTCCTCCCTCGGTAAAGCCCAAACTGCCGTGCAGGCTACCGGGGCTGCCGTCCCCTCCAAGCAGGACATCACGTTAATAGAGGTTGATTTGCAAACGGCGTCGCCCCCCCCAGTGCCCCCCTTTGCCTGACTCCCGCTTTTCTGCTCAATGGCACAGATGCTGCTTTGTGCTGCCCAGGACCAGGCAGCTATTAGCAGCAAATCCAGCGAGGGAAATTAATGAAGGCGACTACTAATAAAAGACAGCTCAGGACAGCCCGACCAACTTGCTCCGAGCGGTAATTAACTTTTTTTAAAACTCATGAAGGTAAATATGCCATCAGCTTTGGGCTGGGCTCTCTGCTTTTTAATAAAAGGAGGAGGAGGGGAGGCGAGGGAGAGGGGCTGGCTGTGTGTCACAGCCGCCCCAGCACCATCCCTGTTCCCTCCTGGTCGCTGCGAAGTGACCCTCCAAGGAGTTCTCTTTTCTCCAGAGTTTCTAAAGGCTTTCTTTTAAGTCTGAGCATTGCAAGAGTTTTACCTCTCCTTGATCTGAGTTCTGTACAAGAGGTCACAGGGATGAGCAGGCTGCCAGCATTTTGCTGGACATGCCCAGCTGTTGCAGCATTGTAGGCAGAAGGCAGGACACCCTGATATCCCGATATCCTTACACTGTCAGCCTTTCAGAGCAAAAGAATGTCTTGGACTGTAAACCACAAGATTTAGCCCTGTGGTAAGACAAGAACCTACACCAGGTTACAACAAAACTCCCCACCAGGATTTCTGGTTATGCCAGAGGATTGACTATATAATAGATAATTGGGATTATTTTTTTCTGACCCTGGGGAATGGGAATTGGGGCCGCATGGGCCAAATCCACACATAATACAGCACGAGGGGAAAGCCCAACCTGAGGCACCTGAATAAGGCTTTAGGAAAAGTAGGTTTAGGATCTGTCAGCCAGATGAGGGCTGTGTCTAGAACACTCTGTAATGATGGCACTGCGTGGAAAGATTTATGTATGACATGAAAGGGTGCCTGCAGCAGCCCTTGGGGTGTGGCTGGGACTGCTTTGGCTTCTCGGCACTATTCTTATGCCAAGGAGGGACTTTAAACTCCCTCGGGGGCTTTCGTGCTGCCCCTCCAGCCCTGACAGTGTGGAGGAGCTTTTATGCCGAAATACAATACACAGAAGGATCATCAACACATGTTCTGGGCACGGAAAACATGGAAAGCAGCCCCTGGTTCGTCTTGTCAGCCAAGGAGGTGCTCTGCCATCTTGCATCTCCTGGTCCGCTTCCAGGTTGACTGCAACTGGCTCTGGGGACACCCCCAATAATGAGTCTTCTGAGAGAAAAGAGGGAAATACAAGAAAAAGGAAAGGGAGGAATAAACTCAAGAGAGAAGAAAGACGCAAGTAAACTGTTTTGGCGACGTTCAAATGAAAAACTGGGGTGAGGGTGACTGGGTTATGTGACAAATCCAGTCTCTCTGCCTCAGCCTTTCCCTGCCTTGCCCCTCCTCGGGCCTGTCTCTTCCAAGGGCATCTCCAGCCGAGCCCAGCCTTCCACAGGATGCAGGGAAGGTTTGACTGGCATGACTCCCACGCCAAACCCTACTCCAAACCCACCCACCTCTGACACAACATGTGTTTTTTCCCACGGTAGTTCCCTCTGCCAAAGCCCCAGCGGGATGGGGATGCTCCTGCTCCTGTCTATACCTGTGATGGAGGGAAATCCCTCCAGGATGACGCACCTGGCAAGCAGCAGCATCCCTCCCCGAGGACAACTGGAGGAGCATCCCAGTGCTGAGCCAGCCGGGATGTCCCTCGCGCTCCTGCCTGGCTCCACCACTGAAAGAGAAGTGCATCCCCTCGATCCTGGTTTTTTGAAGAGCCAAAGGCACCTACTCCAGCGCCTCTTAAAAGCGGGAGAGAAACTGGGAAGGACAATGAGGCCCGACCAGAAAAGACGGAGAGAGCGAGTGAGGCTCTCGGCTTCTTTTTGGCATTCCTGGAGTTTAATCATTAAAAGGGGTCGTTAAAAGAGAGTGAGAGTGAAAAAACCCGCTCCCGACGGGCTACCCCACACACCGCCAGCGCCGTCAAAGGCTCCCTCTTGTTTTGTTCCTCCTGGCCCGTGGCAGATTTGGGGGGACACAGCTTCATCTTGCTGGCCACATCAAAGCAGTGATTATGCAAATGTTCCCACTTTTTTTTTTTTTTTTTAGGGAATTATTTATCACACAATAACCCCCCTGCCAGGAGGGGAAACAATAGATCAGGCTAGATAGCGCTGCTCGCCCGAGGCTGCGGGGCTGGGAGACCCCCGCGTGGTTTATTGGCCTAACCTAATTTCACTAATTCTCTTTTCACACATTTTGGGCTTTTTTTTCTCTTTTCCTCCCCCCCTCCCTTGGCGGACGTCGCTCCGAGGGCCGAGTTTCACGCTCCCAGGATCCCGAGGGCACCGGGCGGGATTCACGAGCTGAGCATTTTATTTAATTAATACACTCAGGCGCCTCTGCTGGTTTTTAATGATTTCCAGGTGTTTGTACCCAGAAGTCACAAAGTGCTCCCGGGTGCATGGGGACGATGATTGAAGGGCCTGGGCCCCCTCCATGGTGACATCCCTGGCCATGTGCTGTGCACACTGAACCAAACTCCTTGGAATTGCAAGAGCCTTGGGATTTATCCATCCCTCAGAGAGGCAGAGAAAGGAAATTCGTCCTCTTTAAAATCACACAATTTTTCCTCCGTAACATTTATTTCCTATGGCCTTCTTGGTGAAATCCATCAGCCTGAAGAAGCGTGATAACTGTTTATCCATCCATCCATCCATCCATCCATCCATCCATCCATCCATCCATCCATCCATCCATCCATCCATCCATCCCACGTTTGCTGTCAGCATCTTCTGTACCCAGAGGCAAAGGTAAAGGATCAGTAAACTTCCAACACCGTATACATATCTAAATATATATATGTACATGTATATACACATGTGTAATGTGTTTCTTGCAGTTTCCTGAAGAAGCTGTTGCCCATGGACCTCGTGTAAGTGGCATCAGCTCCCACCAGAGACATGGACAGGCCCAATCCTGTAATTCCTGATCCCTGTCACGTAAAGCAGAAAAAGCAGCAACCCCAAAGGTACGAAAATTAGAGCTTTTTATTTATATTTTATCACAAGGACAATCCCTTTGCTCTTCAGCTGTAAATACATACTAGAATAAACTCTGTAAATTATACAAAAAAATACATATTTTCCATGAAATCTGTCTTTATAATAAATAAATGTGAACACGTGTGTGGCTGATCGTTGTAATGTTCCGTGTCTGTTGAGGTTTTCAGTCTGTTGATTTATTTTTAATCTCCTGAAAGAAGGGGGGAGTTCCTTGTCCCCTAAAGGTCGAAATAAATAATGTATGAGGAGATCCTTCCCCATTCCCCCCCTCCTGAATTTTTTCCCTTTTGATAGAGAGTTCAGCCTAAATTTCCACGCTTGCATTCAGTTCTCACAAAGCCTACAAATTATACAATGACTTCTAACCTGGACCCCTAACAAAACAATTTACTTTTTTCTCCCTTTCCACTCCCCCCCTCCCGCCTATAAATCATAAGGGACAGATGGCAAAGGGGGGAGCGGGGAAAGGGGGGGGGACACACAAAAGCCCCGCGGTGACAGATCTGGGAAAACTGGACAAAGTGCACATCGGAGAGAGAGAGAGAGAGACGGAAAGTTTGGTTTGGCAGGTGCCGTTCCCACAGCCCGCCCTGCCCTGGGAATGGGGCAGATGCCGCGGCCGCCGCCGCCCCAGGGTGAGCCCCGGGCCCGGCGGGCCGTGCTAGAGGCAGCGGCGGGGCAGCGGCGGCGCCGGGGCGAAGCGGCCCGGCCAGTGCTCGGGGTCCGAGGCGGAGCCGGCGGGGCTGGCGGGCGATAAAGTGCAGGCGTACGGGGAAGCGGAGGGCGCGGGGCTGGCGGCGCCGCCGCTCCAGGAGGAGGCGGGCGAGGGGCTGCCCTCGGCGGGGACCCCCACGCCCGCCGCCCCGTCGGGGCCGAGCCGCGCCGCCCCGGCCAGCCGCAGGGTCTCGGTGAGCGCCCAGATGTAGTTGTGGGCGAAGCGCAGCGTCTCGATCTTGGTGAGCTTGGCGTCCTCGGGGAAGGTGGGCAGCACGTCGCGCAGGGCGTCCAGCGCCGCGTTCAGGTTGTGCATGCGGTTGCGCTCCCGGTTGTTGGCCTTGAGCCGCCGGCTCCGCTTGATGCGCTGCGCCGTCTCCGCCGTTCGCGCCGCCCGCGGGGCGCCCCGGGACCGCCCCGGCCGCCGCTTCCCCTCCGCCCGCCGCAGCCCGCGGCCGCACGGAGCCTCCACGGGCCGCGCCGGAGGGGCGGCGCGCAGCTCCTCCTCCTCTTCCTCCTCCTCCTCCTCCTCCTCCTCGGCGCTGGACGGCAGCGAGGGCGAGGGGGCGGGCGAGCTCAGCCCCAGCAGCAGCAGCTCGTCCTCGGCGGGCGGCGCCAGGACCTCCGCCTTCACCAGCATCCTTCGGAGCGGCTGCACGGGGCAGCACCGGGGCAGCACCGGGCAAAGCACCGGCGCTTTGACGGTTCGCCGGTTTGACGGAGCGGGGCGGGGGTCGTGGGGGCCGAAGCGCGGGGGATTGGGGAGGGGCGGGTTTGGGGGGCGGGGGGTGTTGGGGGGGCGCGTCGCGGGCACGCGCCCCGGGGCCGTGCGGGCGTGCGGCGGGAGCGGCGCCCGGGGCCCGTCGGGGCTGCGTGTCTGGCACACGACCCTCCTTAACACCCCTTATATACCCCGCGGGGAACAATCAAACCTACCCCCGGGGTCCCCCCTCCCCACTTCGCCCCGCCCGCGACTCTTGTCGGGGGCGCCGCCGCCGCCGCTCCCCCCCCTTCCCCGGGCCGTCCCCTCCCGTTGGGGCCCCAGCGGCGCCTCGCGCTCGGCTGGAGCGTGCCGCTAATTTATTAATGAATGGGGGGGAGCGGCGCAGCGAGGCGGGGGGGCCGCGGGGCGCGGGCGGCCAATCCCCGCGCCACGCGTGCGACCGCAGCCTGGCTGCCCTGTCAGCCGCTTGGCTTGGCCCCGCCGGCAGCCGGGATGGGATGGAGGGGATGGGATGGGGCATCTGCCCGTTCCCGGGGGGATTGCTCCTTCTGGGGAGACGCCGGTGCGGTGTAAAGGTGTACAGTTCATACGCGGCTTGCTGCGGGAAGAGATGCTATCGGGCTACCCCCGAATGCGGCTACTCCGTGCTGTCAAATAACAACTAACAGAGACAGGAGAATTTATGAAAAAAAAACCAAATCAACTTCTCAATCCACTCGGAAAACCTTGATTCCTCTCACTCCTCTCCTCTTCCAGCCCTCCCCATGGAGATATGCCTGTGGGGTTTGGCAGGGAGGAATCACAGAATGGTTTGGCTTGGAAGGGATTTTAAAGATCGTGTTCCAACTCCCCTGCCATGGGGCAGGGACACCTTCCACTATCCCAGGTTGCTTCAAGCCCCATCCAGACTAGCCTTGAACACTTCCAGGGATGGGGCAGCCACAGCTTCTCTGGGCAACCTATGCCAGGGCATCACCACCTTCACAGGGAAGAATTTCTCCTAAAATCCAATCTAACCCTGCCTTTTGTCAATGTGAAGCCATTCCCCCTTGTCACTCCATTCCCTTGTCAAAGAAGTGATGATGAAGACCTAGAAAACAAAAACCCTGGTGCAGTGTCCTCCCCTTGCAGAAATACCTTTACCAAGGCACTTTAGGGGAGTGAGACTTTGGAACAGGATTTTATTTGCAACTGGTAGAAAAGCCCCAAACCGGTGAGAGAGCCACAGTCCCCACAAACACCTCACTGAGCACAGCGGGAACTCGCACGCAAACGAGTCTCTCGCTGCCCACTGAGTTGGTGGCCCCCGTGTCAGTCCCTGCGGGAGCGGTGGCAGCCGGGCGGCTGCCTCAATTAGAGCATCTCTGTGACTCCCTGAGACATTTTAGCACTGCCATCGCCTCCCTGTGAGAAACGGGGGACGCGCAGGTCCCCTCGGCATCCCGGGACAGTGACACAAAAGGACTTAATTTCTTTCTCAGCACCTTAAAGCGCAAGGCAGAGTCACCTGTGAGAGGGCCAGCCTTTCCCTCTGTCACCATCCCTTTTGCCAAGATTTCTGCCCTCCCATTGCCGAGGCAGAGGGATGGAGAGGTGAGGCAGAGGGATGGAGAGGTGAGGCAGAGGGATGGAGAGGTGAGGCAGAGGGATGGAGAGGTGAGGCAGAGGGATG
>JAWWEV010000134.1:1892422-1903433 GCA_035583235.1 Hafferia zeledoni
GCAGAGGGATAGAGAGGTGAGGCAGAGGGATGGAGAGGTGAGGCAGAGGGATGGGGAGGCGAGGCAGAGGGATGGGGAGGCGAGGCAGAGGGATGGAGAGGCGAGGCAGAGGGATGGAGAGGTGAGGCAGAGGGATGGGGAGGCGAGGCAGAGGGATGGAGAGTGAGGCAGAGGGATGGAGAGGTGAGGCAGAGGGATGGAGAGGCGAGGCAGAGGGATGGAGAGGCGAGGCAGAGGGATGGAGAGGTGAGGCAGAGACGGTGCTGGGGGTGCACAACCCATTGTGGTGCCCTTTTGGGGTTCAGCCCAATTCTTGCTGCCAGCCCCAGCGATGCAGCAGTTTTCTCCTCGGGACTGAGCACAAGGTGACCGAGTCCTCAAACCCTCCAGAGGTGCTTGTGTGGTCTGTGGGCAGAGCAAGGGCCGAGCTACTGGGCTGAGAGCAGTGGGCGGCGGGGGAAGAGGGAGTGGGATCAGGAGCGGGAATGCTGCTGCCACTGCTGCCCACCGCCTGAACTGTCCTCCAAGGGTCAAACTGTTCAACTTCAGCCCCTTTGCCAGACTCAATCCTACTTTAGGGGAACAAAAGCCCGAAGTAGGCGACGATCAAGAAATGGGAGCACAATGATTTAAGCTTATCACACAGCCCAGAAATAAAGGACGCTGAGCTCGTGTGGGGGAGAGGGGGGGACCTTCAGAAAGGCTTTGTTTGCTATAAGAAGATTGAACTCTGAGGCGACCCGATAGCCCTAAAAGTTTAGGGTCTGTGTTGCTGAGAGACCTTTGGGCACAGCCCATCCACACGTCGACCTCACAAGTTGAGAACCGGCGTTAATGGCCGGTCTGCCCCAGGTGAACGGGGGCACGACATCCCGGGGGGACAAAGCTGTGGGGACAGGGTGGGCTGACCCCTCCCAGCTCTGCCTCCCTCACGCCCACCCGGCCTGAGACATCCCAAGGGTTTGGGGTACCCCGGGTTTGGGTATCAGGTACCCTGAATCCTGGAGTGCCCAGCCCTATGGCAGCACCCACAAACCCTGTGAGTGGGATGGTTCTGTTCTTAAACGGGGGGGACATGGTATGTCCAAATCCAGCAGTGTATCAGGATGCTCTTTGGAGGGCAGAAACCAAAACCGCAGTGCGTGTCCCCCGTATTTCCCCATATTTCCCCAAGAGTATCGACTGGCTGTGATATTTGTCCTTGGAAAACGGGTCTTCAAAGTTCAGCTGATCCTGGTCCTTCCCGAACCCTCTGCACGCAGCCAGAAGTGCTGCAGAGAGGGATGGGATGAGGACCCAGACCCCCAGCGGCACCAACCCTTTGGGGGTTCGGGATCAAGGCGAGGAGGGGTTCCCCCAGAGGCGCTGCCCGGCTCGCCCCAGCGCGGGCAGACGAGCCCCTCGTTGGGGGCCGATTGTTCCCGGCAGATTTGCATGGCAGGTGCAGGACTGCGGAGCGATTTTGCCGTCCTGGGCTCCCCCCCCGCCCAAGAGGGTTTGCCTCCCTCCCTTGTGAAAAAAGGCCGCCGGTGCCTTCCTTTCCCATGAAGAAGAGAAGAAGCTTGAGGATCGCGTGAACACGCTTCAGTTTTCTTATTCTTTTCTATAGATGTGGGGAAAAGAACAGCCGATTGTGTGAAAAACCCAGTGCCTGCAAAAAGGGACATTGGCCATCCAGGCGAAGGTGCGCGAGGGAGAGCACTAATCGCTGAACCAGGAGACAAATACGATTACCAGCTCCGAGCCTTGAGTCAGAAAGTCTCATAGACTTTAAGATGTTAATCCCCAACATAATCCTTCCTTTGGCGTGTAGGAATAGTGCAGCCACAAGAGTTGTTTTGTTATTTATATTGGCGTTTAATAAAACTCAGCCAGTGGTGAATGGGCTGCCCACTCTCCAATGGTAATTAATTCCCTATTTCAGTGACCCAATTGTGCTGGGATAGAGCAGTGGGACAGTCCCACTGCCCCAACCCGCCTTTGTGCAGCTACACGGCTCTCGTGCTTCAACAGCTATGGAAACTCATTCTTTTGATGTCATTCAATGAGTTTTCCTTGGGCATCTTCTAAACTTCAAGGACCCTTTTCTTTCTCCAACGCCTGAAAAGCAGGACTAGCTTGACCACCTCTGTAGAATTTAATGATTTGGTGAAAGGGCCTTTTTTTTTTTTTTTTTTTTTTTTTTTTTAAGGGGGGGATGTGTTAGGAAAGAGAGAAAGAAAATTTGGCAGGCTCGGTATCAACCAGGGGGGTTATATCCAAACTGGGGTGTGCCCAACTCATTCAGCTCCTCATTTATACAGGTCTTAAAAGACACTTTTCCTTGCTCAAAATACTCGGGGGCTTCTCTCAGTCCAGGCATTTCTGCAATGGATTTGCTAGGGAGCAATAACTCTGAGTAAAGGCACAGCAAGTGGTGTTTTAAGAAGGCAGAAAAGGGAAAAACACCTGGGTGTTTCTGCCCAGAAAAAGGGAAAACCACCTGAGTGTTTCTGCCCAGAAAAAGGGAATAACACCTGGATGTTTTTGCCCCAAAAAAAGGAATAACCCCTGGATGTTTTTGCCCAGAAAAAGGGAAAACCACCTGAGTGGTTTTGCCCCAAAAAAGGGAATAACACCTGGATGTTTTTGCCCAGAAAAAGGGAATAACACCTGAGTGGTTTTGCCCAAAAAAGGGAATAACACCTGGATGTTTTTGCCCCCCAAAAAAGGAATAACACTTGGATGTTTTTGCCCAGAAAAAGGGAAATTCCAACATCTGGATGTTTTTGCCTAGAAAAAGGGAAAAACACCGGATATCTGGAATGGGTTATTGATATGAAGGGTGTCTGTGGGTTTGTGTTTTTTGGCTGTGTGGTGAGGAGTGTGTGAAGGGAACACGTGAATAACATAGAATTATCCTGGAGCTGCCTTGGGCCCGGCTGCCTCTTAATTGTTTTTAAACACACTTCAAAAAAAAAAAAAAAAAAAAAAAAAAAAAAGAGAGAACCAACTCTAAAAAAAACCCCCTCGCAAGTCACAAACAATTCAGGATTCAACTAAGAAAACACAGAGTGAACCATATGGCCGGGGTGGCTCGAGTTGGCTGCATTTTCCCGCAGACAAAGAAGGGATTGAGAGTTGAAGGAAAGGAGAAAAAAACCCAACTTTCCGGCTGATGAAGCTGTTGTCTGGAGGCAATGATCCCAAATCTCAAGGCTTTATTCCAGGCTCCGACTGAGACGTGATATGTCATATGATTAGCATCTTTCATATTTACAAGAGTAGTGCGGGCTGCCAGTCTTTAGAGAAAGGCGAGAGAAAGAAGGGGCATATGCTGAAATGGATTTAGCATTTGAAAGAGAGAAAAGAGAGCGGATAAATACACTTAAACGAGGATTTAGTTTTACTCCCGTCGAGTTCTAATGGCTTGTTGATTGAGATTTTAGGGAGCCGGGACAGAGGTGTCAGGAGTAATTTGAAGGCGCTATTCAGCGCGGAGGGAGCCGCGGGTCCCCCTCAGGGCGGGCGGTGCTGCGGCCCCTCAGCCCAGCGGCCGTGGCGGCGCGCGGGGCGGATCACCGGGCCCGGCTCCCTCCGCCGCGCGGGCGGGCGGGCGGCGCCACCTGGCGGCGGCGGTGGGGGCTGATCCGCAGGGAAAAAGAGTCCGGGATCGGGAAAAGGGGCTGGAAAAATGGGAATTCTCCGTGGGTTGGGAGCCTGGCAGCGGCGACAGCACCTGCTGGTACGGGAGGGTGTGCACAGCCCCGTGCAAGCTGGGCTTGGGCACTGCCAGGGGTGCGGCAGGCGGGGCTTCTGTGGGCAACCTGTGCCAGGGCCTCGCCGCCCTCACAGGGAAGGATTTGTCCCACACACTCGCAGGGAAGGGTTTCTCCCAAATATCCCTTCTAAAACCCATCCTCTGTCGTTTCAAGCCATTCCACTTCGTCCTGGCAGTCCATGCCCTTGGACAAGTCTCTGTCCAGCTCTCTGGGGTGCTCTGGGATTTCCCCCAGAGCTTGGAAAGGGGCCTTTTAATTATTGTGACCCAGCTCCTTCCTTGGATGTGACATATCCTTAACTATGCAAGGTGAGGAAACTGTTCTAAAATACGTTACTTAATCTCAAGAATCATCAAATAACACTAATTAGACACTTTGTCTCTAACTATGCAAGGTGAGAGAACTGTTCTAAAATATATGTTACTTATTCTGAAGAATCATGATATAACACTAATTAGATACTTTAACTATGCAAGGTGAGGGAACCGTTCTAAAATATGTTACTTACTCTGAAGAATCATGAAAAAACACTAAATACTTTGTGACCATAACAGGGTTAAGCAGATAAAGTCACTTCACTTTCTGTTATCAAGCAAATAAAGTCACTTTATTCAGTTTTACTCAGATAAACACAGTCAAACAGAAGTATCAGTACATGAGATACAAACAAACACACCACATTAAATAAATATTAGGTTAGCAAGAGCTCTGATAATTTTTATAGACAAACATATGCATAAAATAGGCACACATTTTATTTTTCTTTTTTTCCCCTCTGTTCCTCTTCCTTCCATTCCTCCAAGTAGCACTTCAGGATGTCATTGAGCTGCTGCTCGCACTGGTTTGCATTTTGTAATCCATTTTGCCATCCTAAAAACAGCAATAAACAGGATAATGACATCTCTCTTTACACCAGCAATAAACAGGATAATGACATCTCTCTTTACAGCATCCATGATGGAATCAGCCCCTGGCAATGCCAACATCTATTTCCCCCAGAGTATCGACTGGCTGGGATATTTCTCCTTGGAAAACAGCTCTTCAGAGTTCAGCCACTAACAAGATGCTTTCTTGGATGTCAACCAAGTAGGTAAAGTCCAATTGTTGGATAAAAAAAAATAACCTGTGTGTGTATAAAGTTTGTAGCTGCAAATGTGCAACTTGCATTTTCTTGTGATACATTTTATTTTATATGTAATAAATACTAAAAATTAGATTTTTATATGCAGTAAAACATACTGGTTGATACAGTAGACATGCCACATACTTTATATATGTTATAGATACACTATATCATACACACACAGACTATTCTGAGGTGGAAGGACCCACAAGGACCATCGAGTCCAACTCTTCAGTCAATGGCCCACACAGGGGATTGATTGAACCCATGACCTTGGCATTACAGCCAAGTTTGAACCAACTGAGCTGATCTCAGGGTATGAAGTCTATTATGGCTTAATTAAAGATGAGCTGCACAGTTTGCAAAACCCTGGAAAAGGAGCTCTTACCTTTGCAGTGGTGAATTACCCTTCCCCACAGCCTGTTCCTGCTCAGACAGGGCAGGTTTCCCACAATCAGCAGGTGCCTCCTGGCCCTGGTCAGCGCCACGTTCATCCTCCTGTGCGAGTCAATGAACCCGAAATGCCTCGTCCTGACACACGACAAGACAATGATCTCCTTCTCAGCACCTTGGAAAGCATCCACAGTGGACACCTGGACAGGCTTCACCTCAAAGGCCTCGGAGGGAACCCCACTGAGCAAAGTCTGAATCTGTGGGCAAAGAAACAGGGAAGGGGCTACTCAAAGTCCACCATTTGCCTTGAGGAAACACCCACCAAATCTGAGCCTGCACATGAACTCAAACCGGGGAGTTCAGTGGGGAGGGAAAACAAATTGAAAGTATATTTTCCTAATAATTCTTTGATTTAATATTTTTATTAATTTTATAGGGGGAAAATGTTTTTTAGTACCACAGAACAAAATGTTTTTTAGTACCACAGAACAAAATGGTTTTTAGTACCACAGAACAAAATGGTTTTTAGTACCACAGAACAAAATGGTTTTTAGTACCAAAGAACAAAATGTTTTTTAGTACCACAGAACAAAACGTTTTTTAGTACCAAAGAACAAAACGTTTTTTAGTACCAAAGAACAAAACGTTTTTTAGTACCAAAGAACAAAATGTTTTTTAGTACCAAAGAACAAAATGTTTTTTAGTACCAAAGAACAATTATGGCAAATCACCCATCCAGCATTTGTTTCTCACTTCTAATTCACTCCTCCCAGTTGAAATGAAACCTGTGCTTAGAACAAACCAATACATTTAAAGAAACTGCTTTATTGATGATGCACTGCACAAACCTTATACATCTGGGATTTATAAAGAGTGATCACACCAATAGCAGCTCCTTCTATTCCACTGGCAATGAGAGACTGGATGAGCTTGACTGTAAAATGAGCCTCTGCCATGTTATAGAAGCTGTTGTCTCTTTCAATCTGGAAAGAGGGAAAAACATTTCCAAATTGAGTCTCACAAACAGAATGGAGAAAGGAATAGAATGGAGGGAAAAGTACAATACTGAGTTTCTTTATATAAGAAATACATGTAAGAAATGTTCAAGAGCTTGCCTGCTCCATGCCATTAACACTATAAAAGCAGAGTGTTGGAAGCCAGTGCAGCAAGGGAGTTCTGTCCTCCTCAGAAACGCCATCGATGAGGCTCCCCCCGTAGAACAGCTCGTTGGCGATGGCGCTGAGGGCGGGGTGACAGCGGTACTGTGTGCGCAGCAGGATTGCTTTGTGGCCCTGAAAAGAAGGATAAAGGGTGATCAGAAGTGTCCAGGGCAAGGCTGGATGGAGCTCAGAGCAACCTGGGCCAGTGCAAGGTGTCCCTGCCCATAGAATGGATTGGGTTGGAAAAGACCTCCGAGATCATCAAGTCCAACCTTTGGTCCAACTCCAGTCCCTTTACCAGATCATGGCACTCAGTGCCACGGCCAAGCTCAGTTTAAAAACCTCCAGGGATGGTGAATGCACCATGGCAGGGATTGGATTAGGTGACCTTTAAAGTCCCTCCAACCCAAATCATTCTATGATTCCATGATAATTTGCAATCCGAAACTCTGGTCCAGAATTTTCCCAGTGACTTCAATGGACCTGCAGTTCCCCCTCCTCCTTTTCCAAAGGTGTGGTTGGCAGTACCCACCATCAGGCACAGCCTGTCAAAGAGAGTCTGCTCCAATCCCTGCTCGTGAACACTCTCAGACCCTTGAATAGTTGGTGGCAATTGCTTGGGGTCTCCAACAAGGACAAGCTTTTCACACTGAAACCTGAATGAAAAAACATGAAAAAAGCTCTAAAAAGGATGCTAAACTGTTCCCCTGTGTGTGTGCTGTGTTTATATGTCACATTGTTTCCATCAGCCTCCCTTCTCCACCTTCCCACAGTGTAATAACACCTGAGGCCGGGTCTCAAGTTAAAATTGCTCTTCTTGCTCTCTAAGGTGAGACCTTGGGGTTCATGGGCTTAAAAAGACGTGGAGTTTGGCACTTTTGGGAGGTGTGTCCCTGCTGAGGCACCACAGGGGGGCTGTACCTGGCGATGGGAAGGAGAGAAGCAGGTTCAGTCATCTGGCTGCACTCGTCCAGCATCACCACAGGAAACCTGAGGGCATTCAGGCAGGGGAAGGGGCAGGCGGCACAGGTCACTCCAACCACTTTGACCTTTCACAGGGAGGGGGAAATGGGGACACAAAAGGTTGAGATCCTTTCATAGTTCATCTCTGTGCAGGACATAACCACAGCAGTGAGTACACCTCAATTTATTTTTAGTCTCCTACACACTATCTCATGCTCACTGGTGCTCAACAAACTGCTCAGATCTGCTTTGTTACAATTCCTCTATAACAAGCTGTGACTTTCCTTGTCTAGGACTGAGGAAAAATCACTGGAAAGACCAGAAATTGAAATGATTTTTCTACAGAAAGTTGTAATCTTAAAAGGTAATACTTTGATGGAAAGCTGCTTGGAATATATTTGAAATCTCCTTGGCAGCTGACACACAACTCCAGGATAGATTTAGCTCAGTCTTTGTCTTTTAACCTTTATGACTATACCAACTTTAGTTTCAAGGTGACAGTGCAGACTGGCTGTGCTCAGGATTTTTTCTCTCTCCACCTCACAAACTAGATTAGTAGTAATAAATTAAATTGAAATCAAGGTCAAAAAGGGTTTCTGTCTCATACCACTAAAAAACCCCCTGCAAGTTCAACTCAGAGAAGTCCTACACAGGTAAGACACTAAGCTATACCTGTGGAATCAAACCTACCACTTCATTTTTCCAAAACAGGAGCTTGGCAAGTGTGAGAGGCAATTCCCAGTTTCCATGTGCTGGGTTTTGTGGATGAGACACAAGGAATCCCCACTTTCCCATCCCATCTCTTGGACTGTACCTGCTGCAGGATGGTTTTATTGGTGCCCAGTTTGTGCTGCTCAATACTCTTCCTGACATATATTTTTTCAGCTGGAGTCAAATCTTCTTTCAGGAGAGCAAGCAGCTCTTTCAGCTGCTCGTTCTCATTCCCTGAGCCTGCATGTAAACTTCAAAAACAGGTGTTGTAACAGGCATTACAGTGACTGGAAATAACAGTGTTTAGAAAGATAGAGAAAAACAATCATGGCTGTACTAACCTCCCCCCAAGTGATTCAGAGCCCATAAAGAACAACTTTCTTACCTATGGGGAAGAATTGCTTTGGTGATTTTCCTAATACTTCCCACTCTGATAAAATCCTCAAATCCAAGATCAAGCAGGCTTTGAAGAAAAAGAGATGACAGAGAGGTTACAGAAATGGAAAAAGACATTTTGAGAACTTGAAAAGGGGTTTTAAAAGACACATCAAGAACACTTAAGAACACAAACCCCTGCCATTAACCAGATGAAGTAACTTGGGCCACAGTCTTGTAATACCAACACATTGATCTTTACCATCTAAATGTATTATTGTTTTTGGAAAAGAGTCTGTAAAGCCTCAGGAACCCACCCCAGCAGGATCCTGTCAACAGCAACATTGGTGGAAGAAGCAATCAGGAGTTTCCACGGGGTTGGCCTTGGGCCCTCTGTAGCCTCACTGCTTTCAAAGAGCTGCACCAGGAACAAGATCACCACAGACAGCAGGTAGCTCTTGCCAGCTCCAAAAACACCTGGTGGTATTTTGGAAGAAAAAGCCAAAGTTACAAGTTGAAAAATTCCTAGAAAGTTTTAGTCAGTTGTTATAAACTCAGTTATTTTGTGACTGCTGTGAAAACATTGCCTGGGCTTCCTTCAGCAGCTCTGAGTGTCCAGGGGCAACCAGTTACCTTACACTGAGCATTTACTGCCTGCAATAAGTTTATAAAAGGTTATAAAAGAGGGGAAATTAAAGTATTTTTCCTGCATTTTCTAACAGAATACATACATTACTTGCTAAGGAGCCTCATCCATACATTAAATAATACATGCTTTTTCATCCACATCCCTCAACCATGTGCTCAGAATAAGGTGGTTATTTTGCAAGAACTAATAATTTTAACCAGATTAATAAACCTGACAGCTTAACAAAAGCTCAGGCAGGAGGGTCTGTATTGGGAATGTCATTATTGTCAATGTATTTACTTTGACAGGATCTGAAAACTTAAGTGTTGAAAAGCAGCTGCCATAAACCTGATTTTAAAAAAATCTTTCAACTGAGATGTTATTTCCTTTTTGTACATATTGTAGAGGGATAAAACAAAGACAGGAGGGAGTATAAACCAGCAAGGAATAACATGTAATAGAAAAAAATTACATAATGATTCAGCATATTTTAATGTCAAAGGAAATAGGCAGGAAATACTGATCACAGAATCCCAGACTGTTCTGAGTTGGAGGGACCCACAAGGATCATCGAGCCCAACTCTTCAGTCAGTGGCCCACACAGGGGATTGAACCCATGACCTTGGCATTGTTACAACCAAGTTTTAACCAACTGAGCTACTAAATCACTCTGATTTTGTATACAGATATTTCTAGGAAAAAACTTGGTACTTCTGTGAAATCCTGCAAAAGGCAGAATGGAAATTCAGGGATGAGAAGCTCTATGCTGACAGAATAGATGTGTGATGTCAAGGCCATTATCAGACATCAGGAAATACGTGAAGGAGATGAGGACAACAGCATTATAAAGGAGTTGATAAGGATATTCCACACACAGAGGATGTTTGTTCAAGCTCATCTTTGGGGCTAAATTTAAAATAAGTCAACACCGAATGTGCCTTTAAGTTGATGAAGGAAACAAGTCTCCCCTTCTATCCCTGGGATGTTCCCTTAACCCTGGCATTCCACATTAATCAGCCTTTCTGCCAAGATGGAGTGGCAGCACATGTCCCAGCAGTTTGGTGTGTACCACGGATGATGGTGATGGGGCAGGGGTGCTGCCCCTCCCCTGCTGGGGAGCCCCCACTCGAGCCCATCATGCGGGCGATGTCGGTCAGAGCCGCCGCCTGGTCCGTGTTCAGGGAGAACCTTTGGATCAGCTCCCCAGCCAGTCCCAGCGCCACCTCAGAGCTGACAGGGCCAGACAGCACCGAGCTCCTCAGGCTCATGGCAGGAGGAGTGAACTTCCTTCTGTTCACTCTTCTAGCAGCATTCTCAGAGTGAAAATCCCTAAGGGAAATCATAATTGAAAGTTGTGATATAGCACAATTTGTATCTTTGGTTCTGATGGTCTCAGTGAGCCAACACTGAACTGCTGAGCTTTCACCATCTCCTCACTGAACAGAAGCTTACATTTTCAGTAGGTATGGGATTAGGGGTAGTGTGGATGGATTGAAGTGCTCCTCCATATTCCTTAGGGATGCCAGCTCACCACTGGCATTACAAACCAGCAAGGCGTGAACACACACTGAAAAGGCCACAAAAACCAAAATTAGGGGGAAATTAAATGAGCCAAGACTTGAAATCAGCTAAATAGATGAATTATAAAATGCTAAGAGTAATGAGCTGATTTTATCTCTTTCATTTAAAAAACAAAACAAAACAACCCCCAAACTTTTGCTCAATTCAACAGCAAAACCAAAAAACTTCTGCAAAATCACAGATTTAATACATGGGTTTATATCTACCTATCTATTCTTTCCTTCCTTCTTTCCCTCCTCCTTTCCTTCCTTCTTTCCCTCCTCCTTTCCTTCCTTCTTTCCCTCCTCCTTTCCTTCCTTCTTTCCCTCCTCCTTTC
>JAWWEV010000134.1:1903533-1913672 GCA_035583235.1 Hafferia zeledoni
GTCCCCTCCTCCTTTCCCCTTCTTCCCCTCCTCCTTTCCCCTTCTTCCCCTCCTCCTTTCCCCTTCCTTCTTTTCCATAGTGAGTTGTTTGGGGTTTCTATATTTTGTTTTTCAAGAACAGTAACAAGATATTCCCGTTACTTACATTCTGACAGTCAACTTGCATTCTATATTACATTATTTCCTACATTCTTTACATTATGTTCCTTTTTAGAATGTACCAAGTACTCTCCAGTTTTAATTGCATTAAGTACTGTATTCAAATTACATATTCAAAGACACAAGGGAAAAAAACTACTGTGAATGACATGTCTGACATTTGAGATATTCTAATCTCATCCCTCGTTGCTGGCTGGATTTTTCCTTAGTTGATTCCCACAATTCCGGATTATTTGGTGTCCAACTACTCACTGTTTGCTCTCCAGTTGGAGGGACTGTAGCCTTTCAGTGGTATCAGTTCTATTTCATTGTTGGAGGATGGTCCAAAGAAAGCACTGCTTGCAATGAAGGTATCCATGGGCTCAAAGTTCAGAGTCTTGGAAACAACCCAAATATCATCTGTAATAACAAAAAAATACAGAGTTCTCATAAGCTGCTTCTACTGCCACCTTTGAAATCTGATGCTTAAGGTGTGCTTACCTTTGCTGTAGAAAGAGGAATGCTCTTTTTTGCTTAATTTGAGGTATAATTTGGGTTTGGAGTCACCATCTAAGCTGGCAGGACTACTCATAAATTTCTTGAGCTTACTGTACCTCTGGGTTTGAATTTCAAAGGCTTTCCTGTGAAATTGTGATTAGAAGGAAAAGCATGTAAACAACTGGCATGTTTGGGATTCAGCACCAAAACCAGGAAAACTCCACAGATTGGGCCAAATTATACAGATGGTGGTGGTTACTCATCATCTTATATATTAACAAGTTTTAAACACATTTCTCTTGACTGCAAAATACTTCTCATATTCAGCCATAATTAAGTTCTTTCCTCTACAGTTACCCAGCACAGAATAAAACTGATACAACTTCTAATGCTAAAATTAGAATCCTGAAGAAAATAAATTCTCTTAGTTAAGTTTAAATGAGCAAGAATTCCAGGGCAGCAACTGTAAGGGATTTAATTAAGTTGCTGGTAAGCAGTTTTGATTCTTGCTAAAAAGAAATGCCATTGCTATAAATATTTTTGGTTCCCTAAGTGGGCTCTTAGATGTGTTTGCAGAACTGCAGCCTCTTTAAACAGAGAGAAAACGTCTGTGAAATGCTGTGAAATCCCGAGCTAATGGAGCATTTCTAAACCCTGAACTCACACAGCACTGCAGCCAAGTGCACAGGGTCTCAGGAATACCTCACCAAAAGCTGGCATTCCTCATAGAGAGCAATCTTTTGGCTTCTGAGGTAGGTCCCAATGCTTTTGATGTCATGGAGCACAGCACTGGGTGTGGGTTTGGTCTGTGTGGGGTTCACATCTTCCAGCCACTTGAAGAACGAGCACTGCTCAGCTTTGGGGGCGTCACAGGCATAGAACAAACGACCCTGGAAGGGCAGGGGGAAAGAAAAGCCCATCAGCACTAAAGCAAACAAAAAAGTAAAGCAGTGGGCCAGCACTCTCTCCCAAAACTGTGAACACACAGGGAATAAACAGCACCTTGTTTTGACCTTCTTTTTTAACCATGACAAGCTTAGCAGGGTGCATGTGGCTGCAGAGGGGGACGCAGCTCCCCTGGCTCTGGCTCTGCCCATCCTTCACTGAGGTGTAAAAGGATATATCCACTCTGGAGAGAGCACTGTGCAGCCTTTGGGACAGATCAAACAGCAGGATGTTCAATTGCTCTTGAGAGAGAAAGGAGAATAAAGGAAGAATTAGTGCAGCCTTGAAATGCTTACACAGGCACGGGACATTCAAACCAATATATTTGCATTTGAAGATTTCAATCCTAAGTCAAAATAGCTCATCTGAGGCCTAAAAGAAACCATGGGACCTGCTGTGGTATTCATATATTGTAGGAAAAAAATCCTTAGGAATCTTGAGACTGTAAAACAGGCACAAGGTTACACAGTTGTGTGCTGTTCTTTTGGTTTGTCTTGGCAATTTTGGGCATAGACTGAATGTATTTTAGTATATATATAAAAAATGCACCCAGTTGTTCAAATAGTTGATGTTGAGGATTTTTGTCCCTCTTACCCTGCTTTGTGAAGCTTCAGAAACACACTGTTTAAAAATTAGAGCATTTTACATAACATGCTGACAGACTTACCTGTCAGAGCAGCTTTAAAAACCTGTTTGTAGTGAATATGAGACTGGAACACAGCTGGGATGGAAACCTTTCTTTTAGGAAGATTACCATGTTTCACTTTATCCACGTTAGGAAAAGACAACTCAGAAATTGTTATGTCCTAAAACAACCCAGAAGAGCAAACCATTAAAACTTGCAAGGCCCTGAATGAGAAAAACTCTTAGAGATGGGGCTGCTATTCAGAATTTACCTTGAGGTTAAAATGTGCCCCTTGACAAAGAGCCTGCACTTATAACAATACTTCCAAAGGCTGCAGAGTAAATTATATAATTGAAAATCTTGTTTTTCATCACTGGGCACAGGGAAGGAGCACACAAACTCCTTTTTAACAGCATTTTTGTACAAAAATAAATTAAACCAGGTGAAAATATAGCAAAGGTAGTACAAGGCTAGGGAGCCAGTACCACACACACACACACACACACATATATATATTTTTTAATCAGTACTAATTCAATGCCATAACTTACTTTTCCACAAATAAAACTGAAGAAATTGGTAATATTTTCAAGTCAGAGACTATGCTTTGAAGCAACTATGTGTTGACTAAAACGATGCTGATACCACAATTAAGGAAAACCCCCCATGCAAACACTTCTTTACCAATTATAGATGACAACACAGCCCAACAGCTTTTATTTCATCTAAATTTATTTCACCTCAATCTGCCACCGTGTGTGCCTGGAATTACCTGGACAAATGACTCGTCCCAGCACTTCAAAAAACACACGAGCAGCTGAGACTTTTGTGTTGCTACATGGGTAGAACCATTTCACCCACCCTCACTGATAATACCTTGCAGGAAATGAGAGACATGCAGTTACTTTGGTTGGAAAAATGTGCTCCTGCCACTTCTAACAACCCCATTTGCTGGCACAGTTACACACCTGGCCCTCTCCTGTTCCGGCGTGGCAGCTCAGGTGACTCAACACCTTTTGTGTGGCCGCAGCCAAAGGTGCCTGAGGGAAGTGCAGAGAAAGTCCCTTCCCGTCTGGAATGCGCTCCGGGCGGGCGCTGTTTGCACAGCATTCCCCAGGGATGCTCCCGGCTGGCAGCTGAGGGGCACAGCCCCCAGCTCTGCTCTCTCCCGTGGCATCCAGCAGCATTCCAAGGATGCTGTGGGCACAGATGTCACCAGTCTCTTCCCTGTCCTCGCCGTTTGGAGGGATCGAGTCACACCGAGCACTGTTTTGATACTTGAGCCACTTGCTTTGTCTGCACTGGGAAGTCCCATTAGGGAGCACGGGTTCCCTTTGTTCATCCTCAGTGTCCTCCCAAAACACAGAGGGCTCATAATTCCTGTCCTCAGGGCCAGCAGCACTCAGAGGAAATTCCAGGGGCTCGTAGCATAAATTGCCTCCTGAGGAGCCCAAGGATTGCTGCACCTCCTCCCTGTCAGTGGGATAAAACACACCAGGAATCTCCTGGGCAGCAGGAAGGGTGACAAATGGAGTCCGTGCTTTCCTGGTGGGTTTGAATCCTGGGAAGCTGCAATGCTCTGGACAGCTGGATTGCTCCCCTCCTGTGGGGCAAACACATCTTGTAAGAAACTTGTAGCACTTAAGGGTGGCACTTCAGATGTACAGAAAGATAAGAATTCTAAGTTCTTCCTTTGGCATCCTGCCCTCTGCTCTCTGGATCATCCTTGTGCAGTGCCACACTCAATCTGCACACACCAGGACTGAGTCTGTGTGGTTCTTTTAATTAATTTTCATTCTTTTAAATCCCTGTATTTAAATCCCTATGTTATACAGCCACTCCACTTGTATAAAAGACAATTAATTAAATATGATTGTGTTTTGGAGGCCATTACTCTGATAGTTTGGGTGGATCACTGACAGCTGGAAAACACCCAACTTAACATTTGCTCTTTTTTCCAGAAAGATCACCCCAAAACCTGGGAATTAATGCTAAACAACATACATAAATCAGCTTTTAGTACCAAAAAGCAGCCTTTTTGACTAAATTCATGACCAACAGTGACAGTCATTGAGAGGTGTCAACTGGAAGTGGGTCAGAGAACAGCTGAGTATGGATGAAAACTAAAAGCAGGTAAATAAAAACATAAATATGACTTAGAATCTTTAGCTTATAGCCTTTATTTCCCCCAAACTAGAAACTGATTTTTCTTTATAAAATTAAATTCCTCTACTGAAGTCTCTTTCAGGAGACCAGAATTGGCAGAGTAACTGTCTATGATGGCACGACTCACTGTGCTTCAGAAATCCTCAGAGATTTTCCAGCTAAAATACTGTAAAAGTGCACTTATAACCTGTGATTTCTTACTGATAAAACAATCTGGAAGTTCTGGTTCACTTGGTAAGATCCCATCAATCAGGGGCTCCTGGATGGCTCCAAAGGTTTCCTCATTTCCTGAAGCTGGAGAGATTGGAGAGTCTGGATCAAATAAGGAAGTCAGTTCTGATGAAACCTAAAGATGAAGAATTAACATGTTAAGTGAATGACTAGAAAAGAAAAAGCTTGATTATAGCTCTTCTGTCACTGCTCTCTCTCTCATAATTCTGAATAATTGAAGTGTGTCTCAGAGTTGAGATAAAACAGCCTCAAAAGTAAGAAATTGCCAGGAACACTCAGGAAATAAAGCCCAAAATCCATGGAAGAGCCAGTGAATCCACACCTTGCCAGGTTCCCAGGAAGTCCACTGTGTTTGTCTCAGGTCAGAATGGGGAGGTGAGCCTGACACTGTCCATGGTGGCATTTCAGGATACACTTGGAATGCCAGAGCTGGGAAAGACACGGCAAGGACAGAAGTCATGCAGAAATTTGGAGGCCAATTGCTGCCTTTTAACTTTCACTTCCACTTACGGGACTGGTTTATTCCTGACTCTTGGCTAACATCAGATTTCACTGGAAAATTCCCTTCTCTGATAACATCAACCTCATCCTCATGAAGACTCCTGGAACCTGGAGACTTGACCAAAAAAAAAGTATGAGCAAGAACTTGCTAGAATTAAACTGCTTCTCCTCTGTTTTCCAGAGTGAAACTCATCACAGAAGGCAAAACCAAGTGAATGTTTTACCTGCCTGAAGTCAGAAAGGCCATAACTGCTTGAAAACAGGGGTGAGAAAAATGTCTCAGCTGCCAAGTCCATGTTTTGTGGGTGCTGCTGCCATCCCAGCTGGGAGCAGGGAGCTCTCAGCATCACCTCACCAGCTGCTGATCCCTTCACTTGGTGCCCTTGGAAGGTCACAGGCTACACAACACACTGGAATTAGCACTAACTGGAAATAAACACTGCTCTGGAATTATCTACAGTGCTCTTCATACATGCAACAGAAATAATCTGTTGAAAACTGCAGAGCAGAAACAAAAAACTAGATTTTTTTAATCTTGTAATTCGAGTAAAACTCTCCCTGGAAAACTTCCCACAGGGAAATGTGATAAAAAACAGTGAGAAACCCATTATGAGACTGGTTAAAATTTTATTAGGACTTACTGTAATATATTACAAACAGCAAACTACTGAACTGAAATTGAAGACACTATTCATGACACTTCACACAGCAAATGGTACCTTGGGCTGCCAGTCAGATGTGCCAGGGGCTCCTTGGGCTGCCACTGGTAGAATATTTGGCTCTGCCTTCTGTAATAAACTGTCCACATGGTTGGGCTGCATAGGAAAGTATAAAAAAACCAATGAATATAACATTTAACAACCATTTAAAAGGAAAACTTAAGCCAGGAAGTCTCTTGTATTTATCCAAAAGAATCATTTCAATTACAGCCTTTTTATGTGGAAGGCAGGACAATCCATGACAGGATAAAAAAAAACTGTGTTGGCCACAAAATCTTTAAGCTTTGGATAGATTGAAAGAAAAAGACTTAATAGCATTAGACAAAAATCAATGTGGAATATCAAACACAAACATTTCCCAGAATATTTCAACCCAAATGCTCAAATTCCTAGGAATGGAATGGCAGGGAAGGACACACTAATGTGACACTAAACATAGCTAAATATTATCTTAATTTGCATTAAGATTCTTGTCATACATGAGGCCTCCTGAATGTTTATTGGCCAGAGGGTCCTCTGCTTGTTGCTTCATAACCAATGCCTCTAACCAAGAATGTTCTTCCTGGGAGGAAACAAATTTATCTTGTACAGATAAATAGATGCAGTCAAAAATGGGTTACCATAAGGCCAGAAGACTCAAAGTATGAACAGGAAGATGCCTGTACACTTTCTGGGTAAGGCATTTCTGTAAACTCTTTTATAGCTACAAGAGATGGAAAAGCATAATGAGTTACAGTCAAAACCTGTTTGTTTTAACTTGAAAACATCTGAATATTTACTGGGCTTACCAACCTTACCCATGTAATGAATTGCACAGTTAGGACTGAATTGAACAAAAGAACTTGGAGCTCACAATGTCACTTTAAACAATAAAAACTGCAAGAGGCAACCTGCTTAACACATCACTCAAAAAATAGAATTTCTGAATATGGATTGTCCAAGGGAGAGAAGTACCAAAGTCAAACAGGAGCAGACACACAGAATTCACTTTAAAATAGAAGCTGCCCTAACCTTCATCTTTCTCAAGGGGTTCAAATGTCTCCTTGGAGGTCTCTGTTTCACAGAGCAGGCTGTTATTTTCCTCCATCTTTTGCAAGCTTTCTAAGGCTGTGCTATGTTGAGTCAGAGCTCTCAGCAGAGCAATATCATTCACCAGGTCAGGGAGAACTGAGCAATTTTCAGCCACTGCTGAGTGTTTCAAGCCATCCAGCCCTACTCCTTCACCTCTGCAGGCTTCAGGAGAGGCATTTCTGCCCTCTGCCTTTCCCAACTCTGTTTCAGCTCTTGTTTGCTCTGGAGTTGAATGGCCTGTTCCTAAAGCATGCACAGAACTCATGGAATTGAGAGCATCTTCCTTATGTGAAAGGCCAAATACCTTTTGATGGCCTGAGCCACTGTTGAGATCTGATTTTTGGGACAGAGCCAGCAAAGGACTGCCTGGTTGGATGTCACCATTCCCAGGCCCCCAGAAGTGTCCTGAGCCAGCACCTGGGGATTCCCTGCATCCAGGCTGGGTCACCCCTTCTGCAGTGTTTGTGTCCGTGGCAGGAACGATTCTGCTGGGAGAAACACCTGAAATACTTCCAGTTGCCTCCAACATACCAATTTCAGGGTGACATTCCTTAACATTTGTGTCACCAGGCAAAAGAACAGAGTGCTGGTTTCTTAGCCATGATGTGCCATCAGGGGGCAGGGCTGCACAGCCATCCAGATCCTCTTTATTGCTTGGGGCTTCAAGACTTAATTGACTTGCATTAATCTCTTTTATGTTGTGTCCATCACCCACAAGTTCCACCTCAGCTCTGGTCTGGTTTGCAGAGTCTTCTGCAATTCTCCTGTTTCCACAAAGCTCAGACAAAACACCCCCAGTGCAGCCATTTCCATCATTCTCTTGGCCAAGTGTTGAACACTTGACTTCCTGTTGGCTGTTTGTCCCTCCATCACAGCAGGAAGGTCTCTCTGCACCTTCTCCCTCTGAGCAGTCTGGGCTCTGTGGAACCTCCTCTCCCTCAGTGAGCTTCTCCCCATCTCTCTCACACACATCTTCACTGTCTGTGTCATTGAAATCAAAAGTCTCCATCAGATTAAAGTTCACCTCCATCAGTTCTGCACCAGCACTACAGTCCTGGCCATGCAAACTTAATTCCTCCTGCAGGATTCCAGCCTCAGGCAGTGTTGGATCCACACAGAGCTCTGGGTCACTGAGCACTCCCTCTGAATTTTGCCTTGGCTGGAGCTCCCTCTGCATCCTCACAGCTGAATTCTCCCTAAGATCCTTAGGCCCTGAATGCTCCCTGTATCCCCAGGGATTGTTTTCCAAGGTGATTGGGCTTGCTGAAGGTGAAATGTCACCTGAGGATGGGACAAACTGACTGTCACTCATTCTGCTTGGGGTGGACTCAGGCAGGAAGCAGCTATTTGTGTTGCAGTGCTCTTGTAAATCTTGACTTAAATTATTTACCTTTTTGTGCTGTCTCTGTCCTGTGGCTGCTTCACCACAAGGCTCTTCAGCTGAATTTAGAGGCAGTTCAGCACTCCAGTCCTTCCCACCCTTTACAGTTCCCTCTCCAAAAGGCAGGGGCTGAATATTTGGAACAAGTCCCTGGGCAGGGGCGCCTGACAAAGCAGGTTGGGCTGTGCTTTTTTGGTCACACAAATCTGCATTTCTTGAAGCCTGGAAGCTGGAGAGACTTGGTGTGGCTGCAGAGGTTTGTTCTGTGTGTCCCTGTGCTGGTTTGGCCTTCAGAAGGGCAATGATCTGTGCTGTGCTCCTGATGTTGTGGGACACTGCCCTGGCACCAGTTTGCCCAGTAACGAGAGGAGACTGAGCAGAGTTTGGCTCCTCTGTCCCCTCACACCTGCCAAGGAATGGAGCTGGAAGCAGTGAGGACACAGCCAGGTGTTCCCTGTCCTTTTCCCCACATCCACCTTCCCGAAAATCTGCAGAGGGAGCTGTGTCTGCATCCCCCTTGTGAATGGTGGGAAACAGGGGGGAGCTGATGTAGAACTGGGCTGGGAGAGTCCTCTGGCCCTGCTTGGATAAAGCCAACAGTGGCCTTTGCTCCTCATCATCCAGGGCTGGGCTTTTCTTTTCCACTTGGCGTGGCCCTTGGAACCCCTAGGAGAGACATTTTATATTTGAAATTAATCCACATTTGGTTGAAATCAAATGCTGAACACCAGACACAAACATTGGAACAAAACCACACCGTGCACTTCCTTTTCAGGCCCACAGGGAGATGTCTGGGAGGCAGAAGAGCAGCTTTTACACCATTTCTATCCACTGCTGGAGGCTCTGCTTTCCTTGGCTGATCTTCAAGAGGTTTTTCACTCACTTTTATTGCTTCAATGGTGATTAAATACCTTTCACTTTCTAAATTGTCTCCAGCAGCCACCTGGAAAGGAGGGAGCAGCAGAGGGTACAAAATAGTGATAGAGAAGAAACAGTAATATATAAATTGCAAATAAATACAGCCTTTTAAAGCAAATATTCCATGTATTTATAGCAAGTGCATCACAGATGCCATATAAAAAAAAATATATAAATACCAGAAAGCATTAGGACTGAGATTCCCTTTATACTTATTTAATATCTCACTGTAGTAACACTGTTACTACCCCAAGGGAATCACATTCCATAAAAACAGCAACACTTATCAATAAAGGAGCTGTTTTCCCTTTCCATTATTTTTGCACTGCAGCAGAGCTTTATATCCACAAGAAAAATGACTATTTCAGTTACCAAACAAGTGTTTGAGGTGCTGCCTGAAACACAAAGCACAGTCAGGCATAAAAATAACAACTCCAAACAAACCATACCTGAGATTTTATGAAAATGCTCTCCAGGCATTGCCCTTTGTCATCAAACAAAGTGCCCTGCAACGGAAAAATGGGATTTTAAATAACCAGTTAAATCCCAGGAGCAGCTGGGATTAAACCCAAGAGTATTAAATCTGAGTTTTCACCTGATTCCTGCCAGTTCTAATCTTCAGAACTCCATCTTGCCAAGTTTTTGCTTTTTTTGTCTTTTGGTGAGTGTACAACACCTGTTTAAACGATCAAAACGTTGAAAAATACAAGTAAGAAACCACTTAAATTATAGAGCAGCTACAGGATTTTAATCCCAAGAATTAAAAATCACTTACAGTAAATTCTTGAGAGGCCATTGCTTTGCCAGCAGTCACCAAGAGTTTATTTCACCAACATCCACATCCTGAGAGATGGGAAACGGTCACAAAATTCCCCAGAGCTGTGAAAGAAATGGATGGACAACAAACTGAAAGAGGTTCAGTTCTGCTTTCCTGTCAAAAGAAGTT
>JAWWEV010000134.1:1923458-1935447 GCA_035583235.1 Hafferia zeledoni
AGGGACCCACAAGGACCATCAAGTCCAACTCTTCAGTCAGTGGCCCACACAGGGGATTGAACCCATGACCTTGGCATTATTACAACCAAGTTTTAATTTGGAACTCTTTCAGCAGAACACTCTGTAGGGAAATGAACTTCTTACACCATCTTTACACTCCCACTTTGCATGATTCATAATTACTGGGAAAAAATATGGATATTGATGAGAAAAGAATCCTGAATTCATCTGCTGTAACTTAAAAAGCAACTTAAATCATTGAAACATCTTTCCTTCCTTCTGGTGGTGTAATAGAATTTCCCAGCCTGCAGACATTGCCCACGTTTTTCATAAGATTATTGATAAATCATGTTAATGTACTTGTATCATTACTAATTCTGTGTTAAACCAGTACCTGTTAGTTGTGAAGGGGAGAAATAAAAAATATCCATGATGTTCAAATGGTGCTTTACACCTATTTTTCCCCCAAAATGCCCAGGAAAGCTTTGGACAAAGTGTTGAATCTCCCCCACAGAGGTGCCAGAGGCACCATTTAACACCCCAGTTATCCTGACACGTGGTAATTTTTTAACTTAGTTAAATTAATCTAATCTAGTCCTGGGCAGTTATATTGTATTTTTAACACAGAGGAGAAGAAAAAGAAGAAAAAAAAGAAATCCAAAATGAAGAAAGAGAGCAATGCCCAGGCAGCTGCAGAGCCAAAGGAATCCAACTCCAACACTACAACAGAGCCAGGAGCAAAGTCAAAGAGACACAGGAGTCCATCTGAGTGCTCTGAGATGATGGAGGGAACGGAGACCCACAGGCAGCCCAAGAGGGAGAAGAGGAAATGGGAGAGAACAGAAAGCTCCGAGGTCACCTGTGAAAGCAGACCAGGCAAGAGGAAAAGAACCAGCTCAGCAGAAGGGGAGGCAGCAGCTCCAAAAGTCAGGAAAACTGTGGAAAAGGAGGAGGTTGAAGCAGTAAAAGAAGAAACAGCAGAAGCTCCGAAAGATTCCAGTGGTAAAAATTTTGGCTGTTTATTGTCATGGTTCATATGCATGAATGGAATGGTGAATTCTGTCATGGGTGAGGGGATAGAATGGAGTTATTGGTGAGTTTGGGAATGTGGGGAGTTAAATTTAAACCTGGGAAGGAGGCACTGCAAGGAGAGCAGAACAGGGAGGAGCTGGCAACACCCAGGCAGGTAAATCTAATCAAAAATAAGAATAGTTCAAAGAGCTCATGTCAATAGAGCTTGAGGGAAGTGAAGTGAGGGTGAAACAACCTTGGCAAATGGAGCCAGCACAGCAATCTAGATAAATCAATTAAAATACAAAGGGAAAATAATAAGAAAAGCTACATGGAAACCACGTTTATTGTGACAAGAGTAAAACTCATATAAACTAGTAATAGTAAAAAAAACACCAGAATTTAATGATTTTTTTGAAATCTGTCAACTGTATTATAATCAGTATTTTTATTTTGCAGTTTTCAATGTAGAAATGTCTGCAGAAGAAGACAAAGATAAAAAAGACACATCTCTTTCCAAATCTAAAAGGAAACACAAGAAAAAACATAAGGAAAGGCACAAAATGGGTGAAGAAGTTATCCCACTCAGAGTACTCTCCAAGTAGGTGACATCATTTTTCCTTTCATGCACTGGGTAGTGGTTGTACCAGGGTGAGACCAAACCTAACAAATCCCACCGAGTTTTTCCATTTTTCCCTCACCTTCAGTTCTGGGTAAGGCAGAGATGTTTATTAACCAATTATGTAATGAATTTATAGGTTCAGGCTGTCCTGGGCACTCCTGGGAACAGTTTTAAATTCATTTTTTCTTCGGGATTTAGTGAATGCTGCTGCTTTGTGGTACCACATTTTTAGTGATTTTTGCATATTTTATGGAACACTTATTTTATTCGAATGTTTCCAACCTTTGAAATAATTTTTAATTCCTATTTTTTAGATCTTTGCCTGTCTCTGACAGTCCATCACCATTGCTAAAGTGCAATTCCAATTTTATACCACAGAGTTGCATATTAGCAACAGTATTAGCCTGTAGATTGAAAATACCACAGTTCCAGTTCCTGCAAATGACAGATTTAATCCAAAAGTGTTGGGCTTTTAGGAGCCACCACAACTAAAACATGGAAGCACTTACTTTTTAGGCATCCAGCAAGTACCTCCATGTTAAAGTCGAGGGGGTCCCCACCTTGTGCTTTATGTAGAAACACTGATTTTTAAACAGTTTTGCCACATTTCTCAGGGGGAAGTTTTAGAGAAAAAAGGATTCACCACCACGAAAACATGGAAGCACTTACTGTTGAGGAGCAAAGCAAGTCCATCCACATTTAAGTTGTGGGGGTCCTTTATGAAAACTGAATTAAAAACCCACCCTAAAGTGTATGCAAAATTTTTGACAGCGCAATAAAAAACAGAGACGTGGATTAGTTGAGAATCCTTGGAAGATCAGGATCCACCGCCACTGAAACATGGAAGCACTTACTTTTTTAGGTAGCAGGTACCTCCATGTTAAAGCAAAGGGAGTCCTTTAAAATATAAAAATCGCTTCACATCAGCTTTAGCCACTTTATTTTAGCTCTTCAGGAAGATCTGCTCCCATCGAAAGTTCCTATTTTTCCAGATGTAAAAAATCTTGCGGCTGAAGTGTAGCCCAAAAAAAGGGAAAATCCCGGGAGGTATTTCGTGATTGCGATCAGGATTCACCTCTACTAAAACATGGAAGCACTTACTTTTTGTATTTCACAGAAAGCACCTCCATGTTAAAGTAAAAGGGGTCCACACACCAAAAAAAAGAGAGTTATTGACGGCGCTTGTCCAACTCCACCGGGATTCTGGTCAACCTGCAGTAAATAAAAGAGTTTTGGTTAAGTTTTATGTAACTGTTGCAAAGCGAGTTACAAAGTAGTTATAAACAGGACCACAAGCATTGGAGGTACTTGCCTGAGTCATTGTCCTGGGTCTCCTCTTCTTGGAGTCAAAGTACCAACTCCCAGCTTGAGGGTGTATTTATACCAACCCTTGCCATGGGCTGGTGTTGCCTTTTTATCTCCAAGAATCATTCCGTGGGTCTTTTGTTATTTTAATGCCCCTGCTCTGCCGAGCCGGTCCGATCCTGGGTGAGTCTGGATGGTTTTTTTGAAGTATCCAGTTGTCACTGTTAACAGCTAAAAGCATCACCCCCAGATATCCTCCTCTTTAAACTCCTCTATCAGCTCGTTTGATAGCACAGATTAGGGTAACAATGAGTCGTTCTCACAGGGCCACTGCGGGCATTGTGTGGCTGGGGAGCAAAAGCTCTGGCTGTTTGCAGAAACATCTCCATCCTAAATGTATGTAAATACATAAACTGCTGCCATGCGGAGGGGGGGATTTTTTAACCAAAATGCATTTGAATGCTGAGGAATGTCCTTATCTCGGTGGGTTTCTGGTGGGTTTAACCAGTTGTTGATTTTCCATCAATGATTTTTCCAGAAAATAAAAGAGTGATTCTTCATACAGTGACACAGGGAACTAATTCAGTGAATTCAGAGTTCCCTGGCTCTGAACTAACTCTGAGTTTAGTGTCTGTGCTCTGTGGAACACACAGGTTTACCAAGCTCTTTAAATGCTCTTTAAATACTTTAAACAAACTCCATTGGAATTACAGGATGGTCCTGTTGGAACTCTGGTGGCTTCTTAAAGTCTAAAGCAAAATAAATAATAAATTCGGATATGGACAAGGCTAATTTCACCAAAGTGCAGGAAGATCCCTAATGGTTTGCACTGTTCACCAAAGTCGACCTTAAGCTGTTTGCAAACTCTTAAATCATCATTAAGTTTCTAAACGTGGTTTTCTTGTTTGCTGCTGACATGCTGTGCCTGTGTTGCCTCTTGCAGAACCGAATGGATGGGTTTGAAGCAGGAATATCTGGCCCTGCAGAAAGCCAGCATGGCCTCCTTAAAGAAAACCATGTCCCAAATCAAGCCTGAGCCCACGGCAGAGATGGAAACAGAGTCCTGTGCACAGAAATCTGAAAATGGCAAAAGTAATCTGGGGTTCTGTCTTGGTTTTTTCATGTCTCTAATACACAGAAGTCATCTCAGACACTGATCTTGCATATTTTTTAATTTTCTAAAATGCTGCTGCTTTCTTTTGAGTGCCAAATGCTAAAAGCAACATCCCCCCAAATTCAGATAGATTTGGCACTAAGGTGTTTTATAAATAAAGCCCAAACAAGCCATTTCAGCATATTCCAGTAGCCCTTCTTAAGCTCAAGGATATTTTTAGGTAAATGTAATTTTAAAAGCCTCAGAGAGGTAAATGAAGAATCAGCTTTTTTGGTGGTACAGCTTGGGCAGGATTTGCTTTGGCTTAACTGTACCTGCAACAATTCACAAAAAATTTAATCTGAGGCATTAAAAAAAACCAACCAAACAAAAAAAAACCCAAACCAAACCAAAACAAACTCCCAGCTTGCAATTGGGCTTTATCAGCCTTATGGTTAAAAGGAGCTTTGTAATTATGTCCTTATAGTTAAATTTCTACTTTTTTTGGATATAGAATTATTGGGGGTTTGGGGTTTTTTGAGTTTTTTTTTGTTCTGACTCTTCTGTGCTTTCACTCATTTCCACCCTTGTGTTCTACTGCCAATCTCCATAGTTTTGATTGCTCTAAAACTGGGGGTTCAGCTCTTAACTATAACCAACAGAATAAAAAATATGCTTATAAGAAGGTTTTGTGGGGTGTAAAAACCTCTCTAAGACTTTTCTTTTCTTTCTTCCATCGACTTTACCTGTGGACAGCCTTGACCTTGCTTGTTAAAAACCCACCTCAATCCCCATTACCAACATTTGCTGCCTGTTTACGTTTTGTGCTTTCATAACTTAGTTTCTCAATTGAATCAATATCAAACTTTGGGGTTTTTTTCCCTGTTTTTCCCTCGCTCAGCCACCAGTGAGAGCAAGGCCAGCACAATGGGCCCTCAGTTCATCAGCGGGGTAATTGTGAAGATCGTCAGCCCGGAGCCCCTGCCGGGCAGGAAGCACATCAAGGTAAAGCCTTTGCAACCCAAAGCTTTGAATATGGAACACCAGTTCACCCAGTCCCACTGACTTTTTGTTTTTCCTTTATTTTTTTTTTAATTATTTCACCAGTAGCTGAGTGCAGATTCTTCTCTACTACCTGTTAATGGCAGATTTTACAAGGGCAAAACAGATTTTCAGGTCAAACCGAGCCTATGAGTGCGCTGCCAGCAATGTCAAGTTTATAAGGAAAACATGGACAAAAATAAGGAATGTTTTAGTGCTCTCCCAGTGTAAAAACAGGGCTTGGACTGATGCAGTGTTGTGTGTTCATCAACGGGCCAATTATCCTGACAAGAAATCTGTAAGAGTCTATACTTTAATAATATAAATTTTAATTCCATTATCAGGAGTTTAAGGCCAGGAAAATGCTCTCTCCAAAAAAAACCCCAAAAAGTCTATTTTTTTTCTTTTTCAATAATAACTTCGCAATGATAAATTCCATTTCAGGGAGAGTGACATTCTACTGCTGTCCATTTGGTCACTTTTTGTATTTTCCTGTGCCAAGTGCTTTTTTTTTTTTTCTCTCTTTAAAAGTCTTTAGGATATTTTCCATTTCGTGTCAAGTCATGATATCAAAGTTACATTAAGTAGAATAATGCCTTTTAAGAAAATAAAAATTTTAAGCTGCATCTTTTTGAAATGGAAATATTAAAAGTTTTCCAAAGGAAAGAACAGGCTGAATTTTCCACGTGTGTGACACAGATCACTTTCTTTCACCAATTGCACTTTTGGGTGAGTAACAACTGGAAAGAATTTGAACAACTTGATATCCAGACAATGGTTCAGATGGTTTTCCATGCAGTGACTTTGGGATACCAAAGTAAGGCTTTTTTTTTTTTTTGGCAGCTGTGAAATGATCTTAACCGCGTTGTCACTTAATTTTTGTTTTGTTTTGAGGCTGCCCTTGGCAGGGGAGGGTTAAAAGCAGCTGAATAGAAGCGTCTTGCTTGAGTTGCCCGCTGTGAGCCAAATTGACTGGGAATGTGTGGCCGCACTTAATTTCCCTACCAGCGGGAATTCCCAGGGCAAAACTTCATCTGCCAGGACATTTGTGACGCTTCTTCCTTCGGCTCTCAGTGACAACCATCAGGCAGAGGTCACTTCTTGAAGATAGAGCTGCTTTACTACTCATTTCTCAAAAAACCTGCCATGAATGTGCTTGAGTTTGTGTTTAATGTGTTATATTTTCCTGTGGGATCAACACTGGTCAGTGTTGTAGTACACCAATAATTGAACTTTCTAAGAAAAGTTGAAATAAATGGATAATTTTGATAGTTGTGCAAAAAACTTTTTCAGAAATTACTGGTCAACAACGCTGGTGTTGCAGGGCAGGATGGGATGGGCAGGTGTTGTAGGCTCATAAATTAAATTGAATTATAACCTTCTAAGGAAAATATATTAATTCCAAACTGTTTGACAGGAGGTTGATGGATTAAATGCCAATGTTCAGCTCCTGCCTCCTGCTTCATGACCTGTTTGAAAATGTTAATGACCTCCAAAGGGAACGGTGAAAAGTCAGTGTTTCCATGTTCTCCCTGTGCTCTCCCTGCCCTGACAGGATGCCCTGGCAATGCTGGCTGAGGTGGCCTATGTGGACATGCTGGAGGGGGACACCGAGTGCCACGTCCGATTCCAGACCCCTGAGGATGCCCAGACTGTCGTCAAATCACACAAAGAAATACAGATCAAAAACAACTGGAAATTCGAGGTTCTTACTGGTAAGACTTGGAGTTTTTTTTGAAGTGCAGGACAAGACTTAAGTGTCATTTCACAGGGTGACTTTAGGGATGTGTTTGGATATCTTGGTCTGGGGATGATCTGCTTGGTTTCTTTAAATCTTCTCATTTTCCAGTTACACTGAAATTGGTAAAACTCTAAGGGGTTTTATGCCATTGTTCAGAGAAAAATAACGATTTTTGCTTGCTGTTATGTACTTAATTCTGTTCTTTTTAGCTTTACTTCCAGTGGCAATGGACTCCAGGACTTAATTCACATGTCAGCTTTATGTATAGGACATTCTGATGATGCAGAAGAATTTTAAAGAGACTTAAATACTGAACTTATGTGTGAAATGACAGGACAAGGATCTAACAGCATGGATGCACTTAGAGGGGGTTTAGCACTTACCCACTAATTGATCTTTATTTTTCAGGAAGTTGAATCACTTAGGCCAGAATAAGCCTTTTTTTTTAATTGTATTTACACAAAAATTTTTACTGGCTTTACTTTGGAAATTCATTTTAATGTGTTTTACTGCTTTGTAAAATTACTTCATATCTTGTGTTGTATTAGTTTTCCAAGTGTAGAAAAATCTTTATGGAACTAAGGGGTAGAAAGGAGGGCAAGTCTTACAGGATATTCACAAAGCTTTTAAATTCTAGACGTGCAGTAAAAATTCTTAAGGTGCAAAAAGAAAAAAAAAATCCAGATGAGATTTTGAGATAATTTCCCCCCCTCCTGCACAGACCCTCACATAAAGTCCAGTTTCATGAATGCAGGGATATAAACTCCCAAGCAAGTCAATTAAGGAAGAACTTCATTATAGTATCAAAGTTAATTCAAGTTTGAGGCTCAGGGAATGTTGTTAATTTAATTTGGGGTTAGATTTGTCTCCAGTGTTTCAGAGATCCAGAAACAACTTCAAATTCAGCCTCTGACCAGCTGAGTGCTGTGTGTGTGTTGGTCTCTGGGTTTGAATCCTTGCATAAAAGAGCATAGCAGTAGATTAGGAGTAAGTACTGCATTGTAGGAACATTCCATTCATAGTAGGAAGACTGATTTTTTTGTCTAACTGGCTCATTGAAATGAGAATGGAAAAGCTTCCCAGGAATTTTGGTTTTCCTGGGTGGCATCAGAGAGAATAAGGAGGGAGTCTCTCATGTTCCCCACTGCAGGGACTGAAACTTTCCCAGTAATATTTTACTTTTCAGGACTTGACTACTAAAGATTTTCAGCTTTTCATCTGCCAAGATGGGAACAGCTAAACAGGAGCAGAGATGCTTAATTTTGCAGGAATATTTTTGGGGATCACCAGGGAATTTCCCTGTAGCTGAACCATGAGACCATGTACCACAAAGTTCCCATCACAAACCAGAGGGAACAGTGGGAAACTGCAACTTAACTGCAAAGTTGCTGGGAAAAACTGCTCCCTTATTTGCTGCCCCTGCTCAGATATTCCTGACAGCTCGAGGGGTCCCCAGACAATGGTTTGATGAAATAAAGTAGTTTCAGCTGTTCTTACAGTAATTACTTTTTCTTGTTGTTTAAAATGAGTCAGAGGTTGAGTACATGAGTAAATCAAAGGGCCTTCATGTGCTGTGGTGAAATTCCAGCTAAAACTGATCTCCTTTTGCTGGTGACATGTAGAGAGCAGTTCTGTGACCAGGAAATACTTGTGGGGTGTCCCTTAATGGGTATTTTCACGTGTTTACCTTAGGAAAGATTCCTCCTCCTCCCAGCTGGAAACAGCACATCTGTTTGGTTTTTTAATCCCTGTCTCAGTCTCCTGCTTTTATTGATGTGCCTCCCTGTTAATTCCTTCCTCAAGGTGACCACGAGCAACGTTACTGGCAGAAGATTTTAGTGGACAGACAAGCCAAACTGAACCAGCCCCGAGAGAAAAAGAGGGGTACAGAGAAGGTAACATGCAAACCAGGTGTCTTTGTTGTACAGCCATGGTTGGAAAACGTGACTGTGTCTGCACAAATCCACAATTTTTTATGCTTGGACTGTGTAGTTAATTCAGTGAAATAATTTTCTACTGACTTTGCAGCAGTTTTAGAGCCACAAGGTAAAGAACATGTGGCTGTGCTGATCCAGCTGACCAGTGCAAGGCTTGTCTTTTTGGAGACAGTCAGAGAAAATGAGGTCTGTCTGAGGGCCTGAAGTTAATTTGTAAGCTGCATTTCTTTCCAAACCCTGTCTGGATGAGCTCAGGAAAAAGTTAAGCAGCCTTGATGTGATCTAGTAAAATCAAGTCCAGTGCTATACTCCTAATTCAATGGTTTTCTTGAGAATTAATGTCGTTTTCCTCACCATTCACACAGTTTTGTGCTGGGGTGATGCATCCTGGCTGTGCAGCTTCCACATCCAAACTGGGAATTCCCTGGCAGACCCAGGGTTGAGGAGGTGCTGCCATGAACTTGCAGGCTCTGCAGCCTCACAAGATCCTTCCAGGCATGAAGAGCTCCTTGATTAATCCAGGCAGATCCTTGATCTGACAGAGAGGAGCCAAAGAGTATTTCACAGCCCTTTTATTGCCACGTTTGCTTCACACACACTGCAGATAAGCTCTCCGAGTCGGCTTTAACCTGAATTTTTCTTCTGTCTCTTGCAAAACTTCAGCATCATCTGACCTTCATTATTTGTTGGTGGCTTTGGAGGCTCTTTGTTTCCTGGACGCTGGGGGAAAAATTATTACAGAGATAATTGAAAATAAATATTTCATTGACTTTAAGGAACAGGGACTGTGGAGGTCAAGCCCTTCTCTTGCACGAGGCACATTTTGCATGTTCTTTCAGAGATCTCTTGGAATAATGAGTCAAGTTCTTTCAGACAAAGGTGTGCATAAACAACTTGCTCAAAGGTCTGATTTAATTTTCTTAAAAGCATCAAAATGGCTTTGCCTGGAGCCATTTTTCTTTACTACAAGTAGAAAGGGAACGTGAAAGGTCTACAACTTTATTTTAGTGAATGCTGCCAGGGCGCTTTTTTTTAATGTACTTTTTTAAAATCAAAGGTGCCACTGGGACCTTCGACTTCAATTTGGACTGTGGGAGCCTTTGCTCTCAAGGTTCTGCTCTTTATCTTTTGAAGATTTGTTGACCAAACCGGTGTCAATTGGGCAGTAAATGTCCCTCATCTGGGCCTGCAAAGCCCAACTGTGTCTGTTCTGCCTAACAATGGCAGCGAGGGATGCCAAGGCCTCTCCTCCCCTGCCCATCACCTTGCCCGCTCCGGGAGGGTGAACTTCAAAGCTGCTCCGTTCTGTTTAAATGCTAACGCTGTTAAGCAAAACGTCGAGACAGGAATGCCTCGGTGCTGTCAGCAACTCTTAACCCTTCCCTTGCTTTTTGGTAGGCTGTATCCCCAAAATATCGACTCAGAACTAAGTGTTTCATATTAGAGAATTCTTCCTTAGGTACTTACAAGGCGACTTGTTTACAAGGTCACAGTAAAAGGAATGAAAAACTAATCATTCATAATGGCATAACTACAGTAAAATATGCCATTAGTGCATCTGTCTTGTAAAATCCTTTTGTTAAAAATGTTTTGAAATACCTTACAAGATTTCGAAGATGGGTGTTTTCCTATTAATTGGAATTAACAAAACATCTTCTACTTAATTTCATGGACTGCATCCCATCACAGGCAGGACACAGCAACAGAAATGCTTTTGGGTCTCATTTTTGCCAGATTGAGGTTCCTCTTTTCCTGTTCTGAAAAGTATAAACCTGCTTGTCTTTCCTGTGCCCTGCCAGGATAAGGATTAAGGGTCGTTTCAGCAGATGACTTGAGTAATGCTCACCTCCAAACCCAAAAATTTTTCCTTTCTCTGGCCTAGTTCTTGTATTAAACTAAATGTCCAAAAGATACAGGATTGTCCCAGAGTTCCCCAGGACTTGACCAAGCCCTGGAGTGAAAAAGTGTTCAGTGTCAAGCTTTCCCCAGGCCTGATCCTTCATTGCCACTCCTCTGCTGCCCCTTCCAAATCCAAATCCATCTTGCCTTTTGTCTGTTGTTTACCTGCCCGATTAAACCCCCTCCGTGATTTACTGATAGAGATGGAACCCCTTCCTGCCAGAGCTGCTGTTTTAGGGCAGTGCCCGTTTATTCAGACCCACAGCAATTAATTCATCAGTCTGTGGCCTTCAACTCCAGACTGATTGGAGGCTCCCGATCCCAAAGCCAAGCCGGGAGTGCCTGCAGGTTTTCCTCTTGGATCTTGTGTCCTTGGGGCGGTGCTGCTGGGCCTCCTTTGCACCTCGGACCCCGCAGGGGGAAGGAAGGAGGAAGTTAAGAGGGTGGGAGGGGTGGCAGCAGCGAAAGGCATTTGGTGAGGAAGTGCCAATTGGGTGTTTGGGAAGGGCGGAATAATTTACTGGATATGTGGGAAAGGGAGACAGTGGGAATGTCTGGGAACTGCCCACGCTGTTCCTTCCTGGTGTGGCCTGGGGGTCGGGGGCTGGCAAGGACAGGTCATGGAATCACGGAATCATAGCAGGAGGTGCTCATATTGCGCTGAGCTGAAAATGGGAATTCTTGAGGCCTCCTGGGAGCTCCGAGGACTGGAATTGAAACACTCACTGGTCCTGGAGCTTCCCTTCCCATATCATCCCATATACTGAAGGAGTAAACAAACCACTGTGCTCCTCACTTCCTCTTCTGGTTAAAACTCTTTTAGTCCATTTTTTTAGATACCAGAGAGTAAAAGCAACTCTTGGTTACATCTTTAAATCAGTTTTATGGCTGAAATCCTGCCTGCCACAGTGAGTGCACTTCCAGCTATCTGCAGGACACCCCCAGACAAAAGTCACACATAGAAGTGATAATTAATTTGATTTATATGTGAAACGGTTCAAATCGAGCCAAGTGGGCTGCCCAGTGAGCAAATGCCCCTTCCCCACAGCACCAGTGACATGTTGAAGGAGTCCCTAACAGAGAACTGATTGTGGGGGGTTTTGTTTGTTTTTTTTAATTTCTTTTTTGGGGTGTGCTTTGGTTTTTTGTTTTAGTTTTTTTTTTTTAATGTGGTTTTGTGTGTCTCTCTCTGGTGTGTGCCTGCATTTCTGTGTGGTTTCTTGGGTTGGTTTGTGTTGTCTGTGGTTTTCTGTCTGTGTGTTTATGTATCCTTGCTCTGGGTTTTATACCTTCTGTATGTGCCTCTTAAATGTGAATTTTTGTAGGGGCTTTGGGGTTTT
>JAWWEV010000134.1:1953211-1974491 GCA_035583235.1 Hafferia zeledoni
GGCCCCCCAGTTTGGGTGTGGGGAGGGATTGGCTGCCACGTTGTGGCGTGGGGAAGGGGCTGCCCCCCTGTGTGTGGTGTGGTGAGGGGCTGGCCACCACATTCTGTGGTGAGGCATTGCCTGCCTTGGGCTTGTGGTAGGGGATTGCCCAATATGGGTTGTGTGGTGAGGCTCTGCCTGCCTTGAGCAGTGAGGGTGCTGCCTGCCATGTTGTGTGGGGGTCTGCCCACCATGAGTTGTGTTGGTGAGGGGGCTCCCACCACGTTGTGTGGGGAGGGGGCTCCCGGCATGTTGTGTGAGGAGGGAATACCTGTCTTGAGTGGTAAGGGGGCTCCTGCCATGTCGTGTGGTGTGTGAGACTCCCGCCATTTTGTGTTGGTGAGGAGGGGGCTACCACCACGTTGTGTGGTGCGTGGGGCTCCCGCCACATCGTGTGGGGAGGGGGCTTCCCGCCATGTTGTGTGATGAAGCATTGCCTGCCTTGGCCTTGTGGTAGGAGATTGCCCAATATGGGTTGTGTGGTGAGGCTCTGCCTGCCTTGAACGATGAGGGGGCTCCCGCCACGTTGTGTGGTGAGGGGGTTCTCGCCATGCCGTGTGGGGAGGAAATGCCTGTCTTGAGCGGTGAGGGGGTTCCCGCCATGTTGTGTGGGGAGGGGTCTCCCGCCATGTTCTGGGCGCTGTGGTGAGGCTGCAGCCACTTCTGATCCAGGTACACTGGGATGGGAAGGGGGGAAAAAAAGAAGTGAGTGCCTGCCTTATGTCCTGGAGGATTTGTTTTTTGGCCTGTGTGTTAAATATCAAAAGTATTATGTGTCTTCCAGTTAAGTAAAACCCCTGAAACCACACCAAAACACCCTAAGCCCCTAAAACCCCTCAGCACACTTACTAAGCTTTTCTATGCTAAAAACTGGTCAGTATGTAACAGTATCACTTGCTGGGGGACATCAGAGCAGTCATGGTGAAAGTGCTGTATTTAAGTCTTTATTATGAGTATTTATTGGGAGTTTTCTTCATAGAAGACTTGAGGCTTTATTTTGGGGTGCCCTGCTGTGTGAGGCTGCCTCAGAAACCCAAATGAAGGGGGATTCGCCTCACAGTTTATAAACACTAACTGGGAAATGGGCTGTAGAAGCCTCCTGGTTAAATGTTAAAAAGGAATTGACTAACGGAGTGGGGAAAATACTCGACTAAACACAATATGTTCTGTCCTGATGGCAGTCCTTTCTTTGCCTCTTACCCTTCTTTCTGAAGTGCCTGATTGTCCTCGCTGGGCTGGTGAGTCAGCTGGGAACACAGAAACAACTGTGGGATCCAGCAGGACGCAGCCATCAAGATGTAACTGCGTTCCAATAATGGGAGTATTTAGGGAAAGGGGAGGCGATGTGAGCTAGAAATTGCTGCTCATTGCCCTGTGGAGGTTTATGGACTCTGCTGGGAAAAGCGAGCTGTGTTCTGGATCTGCTGCTGATGCACAGAGATTTTTAGAGCGTTGCAAGCAGGAATCTGACTGAAACAATCCAATAAAATTTCTGCTGGAGAGCCTCAGAGCCAAAAGCTGTGCCTTGCTCACTAGGAGTGTCAGGAGCAATTTTGGACAGAAAATGGGTTACAGCCATATTATTTTGTTGGGTTTGATTATACAGTTCAGTTATTTATTTTACTGCATTATTTGGTTTGTTTTGGCTGTCCAGTCCTGAAATATTTTGGTTTATCTGCAGAACTTGACTGCTCCTATAGAGCATTAAGAACAGTATGTCATGGGGCAGTTACTCCAGACTTCCTATATTAAAGGAATCTTTGTTTATGCAACAAGGATTCATTCAGCAACATCCCCCTGCAAAACATTTTGGAGAAGTGTTTGCCCTGTTAACTCTTTGCTTTCACTTTTGCTGGTGTAAATAAGGGTACAGCTGCAGGAATGAAGTTGGTGACCAGTTCCCTCCAGAGGTTCTCTTGGAATGATGTTTTGACCACTGATAACCAAGGGGAGTTCCCACAAATTACATGTTGCCTTTGGCATTGAAGTTGTGCTTGCTGCAAACTGTTAAGAAGCTTTATAAAATACATCCCTTGCTTAATTTGAGCCTTATTTATTAAGATAATCTGGGTATTTTAAGGTGATGTATCTGAGGTAGAAAGAAGATTGAGTATCATGAGCAACATGGCCTCGTGTGTGTGAGGCACAGATCCAGGTGAGGCAATTTGGTGTCAATCTTACAAAAGGTGTGAGAGGTCTTGGTGTAAGTTATAACTCCTCTTAGGGAGCTTGAATCTTGTGGGATGGTTCCAGGCATCCTACGGATGGGAATGTATTTCAGGCATTCAGACTGGCTGGATTCAAGTGAGTGACACAGCGCTGTAAATACCCTTGTCGTTTGTGTTAGGTCAGATGGTGAAGTGCTGTTTTATGAGCTTACCTCTGAAAAGGTCCAGACCTAATTCACCTTCTCCTGCAGCGTTTCTAAATGTTGTGTTTTTTTTTTATTTAAGGGGAAAAAGAAAGTAATTCCAGATTATTTATGTACCTAAATATATATGTTCAGAAAATAGAAAACTGGGGGCAGTTTCCATTTTAACAACTCCTCTGCAGCACCACAAATAGCCTGTACTCAAAACCTTGGAGTTAAAAACAACACAAACAGCCCCCTCTCTCCAATGCAGCCCCCACATACACAGCTCCAAGAGTTAAAAATAAACTTTGCGATTAATTGTGGAGTGTTTTGTACGTGATCTGAGCTGGTAACTGGCTGCTGGATCCCGCCAGCAGAGCCCTTGTGAAATATCCTTTGTGAGCTCTTTGAGTGTACTCAGAGACGTTTTTATTTGTTATTTTATCTTTCCCCCTGCTCCGGGAGCAGAGTGGCTGCCAGCAGTGGGTGACCCGTGCCCGGGAGCTGCCGCTGCCTGCGGAATGCGCGCTGGGTTCCAGCGGCCGGGGGTGCCGGAGCCTCCCCTTCCCTCTGATGTGCGCCCGGCGTGGGTGGTGGGAGCTGGCAGGGACAGGGGCACCACTTGGGCAGGAGCTGAACTCTCTCTCCTGACCACACAGGAGCTTTCTGGGAACTTGAACTTGCTGGCCTGGCCTCGGTTCAAGACAGTTTTAGTTCCTGCCGGGAGCAGCAGCTGGTCCGTGCACGGAGGCCAAAGCCTGTTGGTTTGCCCGGCACAGCAGTCAGGGGCGTCACATGCTGCATGGACAGCTCTTGTAACACTGTAAACTTCGGGAGTTTTTAGGTCCAGAGCATGTCACTAGTCATTTAGTCTTAGTTTTCCTATAAATAGCTTCTGCCCTTTAATGAGGCTATTTCTGTCGCAGTCAGAGGCTTGTACTGGAAATGCTCTACCTGGAGTTCCTGCTGGGTTCTTTGTTGTCTTGGCATGTGTATTCTCTGCTGTCTCCTGGTTGGCTGGTATTTAACAAGGTGGATGTTCCAAACAATTTTAAGACTGATATGGACAGTGTTGGAATATGTCTAAAAACTCTAAAATAGAGCTGGTGCCCCTTTCTCTGGTTTGAATTTTACTGACTTTGTTCACTTTTCAGGGAGCAGGAGCACACATGATTTGTCAGGTGACAACAATAGATGAAAAGATGCCATTGCAGTCCTATTTTTACCCCCCATCCCACGTGAGTGTCAGCACAACCTTCCTCTGACTTCAGTGAGAGCAAGGACGGGCTGTTCCCAAGGGCCACAATGTGCTGGAAGCAATGGGAGTTTGACTGTTCTCCCTGCTGGTTCCAAACCTTTTGTGAGTGATGTGCAGTTCTGAGGCTGGAAGTTTGAGTTGCCAGATCAGATCTTGTGTGTTTGTTTGCAAACAGTCAGTGTGGTTTTAGGAAAAGTCTTTGGAGCAAGAGCCAACATTCCTGATGTTTAAGCACTTGTCACATTCCTGTTACAGGAATACTAAACTGTTATATGTGTCACTTCTCCATTAAAGGGGGAATTTTATGTTCAGCAAACCTTTGCTTTATATTAATCATCCCTGTGGATCACTTAGTGAAATAACCAAACCCCCAAAATAATAAACTTGATTTCCAGTGATTATTTTATGGGAATTACAAAGTTCTAACGATGCAATTGAAGAAATTGACTTGTTCATTCAAAGGAGAACAAGAAGAACAGATGATTTTAAGTTTCAGTGGCCCTAAAATGACAAAGGGCAGCAGCCTTATGGTTCTCAAAGTGGTGGTTGAGTAAGTCAGAGGAAGCTGAGCCAGAAGAGTTGGGTCTAAATATTTAGAAGTAAAAGTACCTCTGCAAAACTCCTGTTGAGTCGAGTGACTACGAGTTCCCCTTCCATTTGTTCAGCTCGAAGAACAGAGTCTGTATTTAGTGAAGCAAATGTGTATGAAATCTATAAAAAGCATTTTGTCTGACACATTTTGGATGTGGTGTGAGATTTGCATGATGTTCTGGCACTGTAGAAAATTGATTGGTGCTCTATTTTTATAATATGAAATTACTTAATCGATTACTTGCTCAGCATGGGCTAATGAGTGATAACCTGGTGTTGCCCAGACTAACACTGCTCCTGGCAGGTAATTTAGTTCTTTCTGGTCTTTGCACACGTGTTTGAACTGAACTATTGCAGCTCCCTGGATGAAACTCTTCATCACTTGACAGAACTGGAGTCTCCTTTGGAATGGTGTTTTTAAAACCACCAGATTACTTATGATTTGGCACAGAGGTTGAGGGGCAAACCTTGGCATCTCCCAGTCACTGGGGGTGGCTCAAAGCTGTGGTTTTCTGTAGTGTGACCTGACACAGCCTCTGCTGCAACTAAACATGGTTTGGTGTTCTCTGCACCTGCCATTCTGCCTCTTGCTTTGCGTGTTCTGGAGAGGTGCACAGAGACCTAGACCTTTACCTGGATGTGGCTTCCACATCTATGAAGGACAGTTACTTGCCTTTTTATGCTTTGCTAAGGTGAAGTCATTTAAACCTCTCAAAAGATCAGTCCTGGAAGCTGTTTGGAAGCTGAGGAGAGCGGCAGCCTCTGCTCCTGCTGTCCCCTGGAGCTTTAATTTGGATAGTGCCTGTGGGAGCTTTGCCATGGAGCTCTGTAGGTGCTCACCCACAGGCAGCACTGATGCAACATGCTCAGCTCTTCCCTGTAACAGTTTCCCCTGAAAGTCTGGGTGTGTTGCATCTGTGGTTTGGTTTTCTTCCTTTCCCCTTTTCATCAAGGTTTTGCAGATCAGACATTCATTTTGCTCACAGAAAATTGCTGAGCAACAGCATCGTGGGGGTTTTGAGGTTAATAAGAGAATGTCAGGATGACTGTGATCCTAATTATAATTGATCAGTTGGAAATACTAGAAATGCCATGTTCTGTAAAATAAGCTTCTCATGAAGTCTTCAGCTTCCTACAACACTGTGGCTGTGACAAACCAACCTTTAGAGCACAAAACAATTATCTGCCCCATCCTGCTGCAATTCAACAAGGAATTGAGGGAGCTGGTCACCTTAATTTCAGCTTAAAATCCCTTATTAGTCTGTCCTGCTTCTGCAAAAGCCACAAAATCTGCATTCATTTAAGGGCAGTGAACTTCAGGTCTGCATAAAGAACAGGTTGTTAATCCTTTTCAGTGAAGTTCTACTTGTGGAATGCACTGCCAATGGTTATTTAGACTAAATGGTCTAAGTTCATGTTGTTGGTGTGAGCTAAATGTGTGTCAAGAGGTTGGAGAGATGATATTGTGCTGTACCAATACCCATTTTGGCTTGGCTTGTAACTCAGCTGGATTTTAAATGGAATTTCTGAGGCTTGTGCTTGGAACCAAAAGAATTAATTTGTAAGTGCATGGAGCAGCTTGTTGTTGCTGGATAGGCAGTGTCCTTGTTAAACAATTCCCAAGAGAAGTTATTTTGTAGCAATAAATGTTCTGAAGCCACCTACTTAAAACAGATACTCACCTGTGGAATACACCCTGCTGTAAAAAAGGCTCTATCAAGCCTTGTTCCACAGAGCACAATGCTCTTTGTTGAAAGATAATTGAAGGTTTACACGATGTCTGTTCTTTTGCTTTGTTTTCAAACATCTAACAGGCAGCATATGTACCAAAGAATTCATCTGAAGAATTGCAGTGAACCCTCTAGACTAATTTTTCCAGTGAAGTGGAAAGAGTAGCACACTCATCTATCTGGAAGAGAAATGCAGGAAAATACTGGCTTAAGAAACATTCTAAAGAGATTTCTTCATATTGTAGAAAGCTGAAAGGATTAGAGCAGGAAAAGTAAGTACTGAGAAATCAAAGACAGTGAAAATTTCTTACTATGAATGGGTGGTTTGTAGAATCTTTGCCTTAAACTCTTAATATCTGTAGTTGGCATATTAGTCATAAGTTATCATAAACCAGTCCTGGCCTAAACACAGTTACCAAGATAAATGTGTTTTCTTTGATACAGGAGTGAAAAATTGAATCTTTGGCTTCAGAGATGACACAAATATGTATTTTTGGTCCCTGTTTGTAGGCAGATGGAATTCTGTATGGCAGAACTCTTACCATGGTAACGTAGATTATGACAGCTGAGCCATTGACTTTTTTATGCTTAAGATCCAGTGGAAGCCACGGAATAACTATAAAAGGTAACATTTCTGTTGCTTTTTTAATTATGTTAATGATTACATATTTCATCAGGGCCCACTTAATGTATAATTAAATTAGTCATTTTTATGCAGTGTAAGCACCACATATAGAAGAACATAAACACACATAGAGAAATCAGTTTGAATTTGAAGAAATCCTTCTCTTCTCACATCTAAATACTGAACAAAGGTTTGCACTTGGCATTTTGTGTTGGTTTTCTACCCCTCCTGTGGATGGAAAACCTGTGCAAACCTGACTGGGGATGCACTGTAGCCCCTGGTTGTGGGTAAATGTCTCTGTTGAGGATTATATCCTGCCAAAAGTGAAAATAGTCTTGCACTAGATGTGTATTGCTTACAGGCATTAGAATGAAGAGTTTTTTCTCTCTACTGTAAAGCTGGAAAACTGATGGGAAAATTTTGCACTGGTGACCAGAACAGCTGGAAAGGAGGAACCAGTAAGGATGGGAATCTTCTCTTCTTTAAGCCTAAATAAAACATTGCAGGTCACAGGTGAAGTCAACTTTTGTTTTAGGCAGCTTTTTATTTTTATCACCCACAACAGAGGGTACAATAAATGTAACTTTTTAAAGGGCAAGATCAGCATCTAAGCCAGTTTAAGGAAAAAAAAGTGTTTTAGAAGTCTCAGGGTTTTGCTGTGAGTTGTCATCAATCCTGATTCCCTGCCTGATGAACACTCATGTCTCACCTCCTTGAAGAGGGAACATTCAGTGATCATGTTTTACCTGGCACCAACTGCTGCTCCAAAGAGAGCAAACCCAGCTCTGAAACGTGCTGGGGAGCACCAGCTCTGTCATCTGGGACCCCAAATGGAAGTTCCACAGAGGTGTGTTGGTTTCATTTACTGCATTTTGAAACTGCAGAGAGTAAAGACAATTAATGTTACTCTGATTACAGGAAAAAAAATAATTAAAAATACTCCCCCAAGCTTGGTGTTATCACCAGAGCCCAATATCTGACTGAGTTGCCAGACACAAACACTGTTGACAAGGGGTTAGTGGTGCATGGGAGTTGACAAGACAAACATTTCACTTCCGATCCCAAATTGACATTGCTGGGATAGTGCATGGGGAACTTGGACACCAGCAGACATGGGAAATGCTTGTGTTTACCCAGATACTTGAACTTGAGAAGTCATAGAACAAGCCAAATATTGGAACAGTGCACACATTTCAGATATCCTGTGTACAAATGTGTTTGGGTGTCACAGACTGCCCTCTGTGCCTTCCTGAGGTTTTAAATGCCCTGGCAAAGGTTTTACTGGAGTTAAACAGCTCCAGTGGGTGAAGAACTTTCTAGGCACAAGTGTAAGATAACCTTGCTTGTGTAGCTGGAGAGTCTCTGAAGAGATGGCTCAGTCTGAAAAAACCCACCATGTTCAGCTACCCATCTGCAGAATTATTACATTTGGCCCTAAGTGCTTTTTAATTTGATTTGGTTTGTATTTCCTAAGCTTTTTCATATACTGGCTATCCCTGTAGGAAGAGAAATGTTTCTTTACTGTAGGTAAACAAAGTCTGGACCTATTAAACCTGTATGAGAAGACTACTCAGATAATGAGATCTTGAAATTAGCAGCATGCTCTTCATTATTGTTACTTTTTAAATCTTGAGAGAGGTTGAATTTGCAGCTGTTGGAGACCAGATCTTGATTTCACATCCCCCTGCAATAACTTGTCAGGTGGGCTCTGTTTGCTCCCACTGAGGAAAATTGCTGGAGCTGAGGTAAGGATACAGCTTTGGCTTTCCACCATCTGCACCCAGACATGCCAGTTTGTATCCTGCCCTCTGGAATTGCCCTGCTGGATTATCAGCAGTTTGCAGGCATGGTTGTGTCAGAAGTAACTTCCATGTGCTGCTTGTGAGATGGAAGGGTAAGATGAAAAAAATGAGCTTTTCATCCTGGTATCGTTTGCATTAATGCACAAATAACTGAGATACAGGAGTAGCTTTAGGCTGGTAATTTATAGTTTTATGATAAAACTAAATATGCAGCTTCCAAACCATCAGTAGCACCATTTTCATGTCAGTCACCCTGTGGGAACGTTGGTTATTTTACATTCTTGTTTTGTGTTTGCTGGACACAGCTGTGCTGTTTGCTGGATTGCTCCAGGATTGCAAAACCTGAACATTCCAACTCTCCTGAAAAGCAGAGTTAGTGACTGAGCAGCAAATCCCAAGCAATGCTGTTTTGAATGACTGGTCTGCCCTACAGAGGGGGAAACAAACAGAATGCTGGGCTGAAAGGGCCTTAAACCCAAACCTGGCTGGGTCAGCTCTTGAACCTCATGGTTTGAGTGGCTGTGGTTGCCTGGTGGTTCTGTTTACTGCTTATGTTGGTGCTTGTTATGTAAATGTGTGGAGAGGTTGAGCTTTATTTAAAAGACACTTCCAGTAATAGTGTTGTTTTCTTGGAAGTGCCTGCCTGACTGTTTTTTATAGGCTGGCTCTTAAATGGCTTATCAGATAAATGAGAACAGTTTTGGAAAAATGCAGTTGAACTGTAGGCCAGGCCTCTGTATGTGCATCCCTTCTTTCAGTCAGGATACCAGCAGAGAGCCTAATCAAAGCATTTTCCTCTGGAAATACCCAATACTGTGAAAGATGAAAGATAAAATTTCTGAAAGTGGATTCCTATCAACTAGTGAGAATTGTTGGGAGAACAGAGCATGTCTGTAACTCCTGGCCTTGGTCTGATGGGAATCTCTGGGAACAAGAGTCTCTGGGAACACTTATTGTGGGAAACAGTTGGCTTTGAGCTTCCTCTTTATTAAGACACCTAAGAATTCATTTCAGACAGTGTTTTTTCCCGTGCGGATTCTCTAAAGACTTGACTCATGTTGCAACTTTAATGTAGTTCAAAGAATTCAGGCATCTCCTCGAGCCATTCTGGTGGCTGCAAAGCTGCATTTCTTCCTCTCATTTCCTTCTAATGCCTTAGCAGTGCAGACTGGGAGGTGTTTTCTGTCAGGGCACAGCCTCGAGTCATGCCAGGCCAAGATGCTGATGGATTCAGACAGTTCAGTTTGATAAAACAGTTGTTCTTTAAAACTGATACTAAAACAAACCTTTTTTTTTTTTTTTTTTTTTTTTTTAATGTGAGCATCAGCATAGGAAGCTCAAATTGAAATTTTAGGGCTTAAAAAAAAAAAGGGACTTCTGATGGGACAGTCTGTTTACTTGTTCACCGGCACAAGACAGAAATGTAGGACTTGAGGTTCTTTGAGAACCATTTTGGTGGTATTTGTCATGTATCTTTTTTCAAGTCCAAAACCTATGAAATGCTCCTTTAACAACTAACTGGTAAACTTTTTTTCCCCTAAAGTAGATGTTTTCTGGTTTGTTTTTTCCACAACCCCCGTGTGTTAAGAGGTAAATTACAAGCATTGAGGAAGGCAATACTTTTCACAGAGGGAGCCACTGTAAAAACTGCATTTAACTGAGGGGAGAACTTTTGTCCAGGGCATTGGGGGAAGGCCCTTGTTCATGGGAATTGAAAGATACACGGGGGAGAGAGGAGAGGGAAACAGCTGAGAGTGGGAAAGAAGCAGAGACAAAACAATGGGAGACATCAAAGAAATGGGAAATGAAAGCAGAGCACTGAGCTTTGCCCCACAGTTTACAAAATACAGCCCAGAATATCCTTCTCACACATGAAATTATAAACATTTAAAATATGCTGTTCTTTTATAAAACAAGTATGTGAAGGTGATATTTTTTTACATGAATACATAGATGAGAACCAGATTTTGTGATTTCAGTCACCAAAAAAAGTCCTTTAATTATTTTTTCACTGGTGAAAAACAAATGAAAGGTGTTTTCTTTGAGGTCTTGGGATGAGTTGCAGAATGAAAATATCAGAGAGAAAAGAATCCACTGCAATTGACTGGCCGTTGTCTTACTGGTGGTGGTGGTGCCTGAGAAGAAGCTGCAGGGCATGGGCTGTTGTGGCTGGAATTGCCAGGTCAGCATCTCTGCAGTGCATCTGACTCCCAGGGAGGGATTTTGGTATCAAATAACCCCACAAACAGGAATTCCACAATGTTGTTTCTCCTCAGGTATTGTTTCCGACTGGAAATATTGAATTTCTCATTCAGTCTGAAATCTGTATTCTCAATATGTATTGCAGCATGAATTTTGGAGCCCCAAAGCAGTGGTGCTGGATTTGGTGGGAAATCTTTCTCCCAAGCCCATCCTGCTGCACCTCCAAATGACACCCTGGAGCGAGTTTGCTCCTTCAGCCCACACTGTGTGTGTTCCCACCGCTCCGCTCCACGCCCTTGAACAATCACAGCCCCACAGCATGTGCAGTGGAGTAGGGAGAAATCTGAGATTTATTGTGGAGTCTGGGTTTCTGCTTTCCCAAAACAGGAGCTTTCTTTTAGTGGTATTCAGCAAGCTCCTTTCTCACAGGAACTGTGCCAGAAGATGGCATTGCTGCACGCAGAGCACTCATCTCCAGTGCAACAAGTCATTAAGAGCAGTGGAAAAACTGCAGCCTCTGAGTCCATTAGACTGAGTCAGGCTGACAGGAAAGGAATTTGCCTTCATATTGCATGTCAAGGATGGCTCCATTAGAATATATAGTGTGTGAGGGAGGGGTTTTTGTTGGTTTTTTAATTGTTGGTGTTTAACAAGAAGCTTGTGTTTAAAAGGACACATTGATCTGTAGGCTGAGGGGGGGGTGTGTGTATCTCAATACTGGGAATTGTTTTTATTTTCAAATGAAAAAAGAAGACACTAAAAAAAATCCACCCCTGTTCACACCACCTCCTGCCAGCATCTTAATCTTCTGCTTCAGGATCTACTCATTTTCCTCCCAACACTGTCTCCCAGCCATCCCTTAGGTGTGGTGGGAAAAGCATTCTCAATAAATTCTGGCAATTTGGGTTTAGAATGGTCTATGTGCAAGGGCAAGTAGCTCTTGGCACTCTCCAGAGGCTTCTCCAGTGAGTTTAATCCCAGAAGATAGTGAGCATCCCTTGTGGGTAGGTCAAAGCCTGAGGAAAAGTTGTACTGAATTAGCAGAAACGTGATTTTTTTCCAACTTTGTGCTTTAGAGCAAATTTTGTTATCTCAGAGAATGAACTCTGGTAGCTCTGATGGCCACAGACTGTAGGATGAACTGATGTGGTAACAAACTACAGATTTTCTTGGGGGTGGAAATCAGATTCTAAAATCTGCTGACTGTTGTAGAGGGCATCCATCCTCTTCCATCCTGTAGCTCTGTGTGTGTGTAAGGATTACCATGTAGTCATCTCTGGGATGCTGATGGAAGCTCCCTGCCGTGGTTCTGATTCCTCAGGGAATTGTAAGCCTTGTTTGGAAGCTCCTTTTTCCTCTGTGAGCTTTGGAACAACCCTTAGGTTGGTTCATGCTGGTGGCTGAACTGTAGGGACCACCTCCTTCAGTTGTGGCCCAAACACTGAGCAGAGATGCACAGAAATCTAATTAGGAAGACATAATGCTGGAAATGAACAGAGAACTTCCTTTTGCCTACACTGTAAATGAAGTTACATTCCCTTACCAGTAAGGCTTTGAGGAAAGGGGAAGGCAAACAACAGTGAAGAAAAAGGGACAGAGTGTAGAATAATTGCTGCAAGTTAAGCCTTTTAAGCCAAAAAGTGACTCCTCAGCATCTCTCACTTGTTAATTTGGCCCTGTTAGGTTTCCTGATTCTCTTCCCTTCAAACCCACTAGGTTTTGGAAGTGAAAGTCAAGGATTTAAGCACCCTTTGCTTTGCTTTTCCCATTACATGGTGAAAGGGATTCTGTGGGATTTGGTTTGGGATTAGCACTGCATAGGTAAGGACAGGACCTAAATGGGCAGGTAGGTGTCATCTTGCCCTCGCTGCAAGTAGAGACTCCCCGGGGAGGAATATGGATCTGCTTCTCCTGTAAAACTTCTGACCCATCCCTTCAGCAGCAGGTCCTTTTGAGAGGGATCTCCAGGTTCAGTGATGGTGCCACCTCCATGAAGTCCCTGTTTTGGGGACTAGAACTTAAAGAACCCCAAACCAAGTACCTTACCTTTGAAATATATCAGGCTCTGATCTCCAGTAATCCAAAGCTGATGTGTGGACATGGGAAAATGTGCTTTTGGCAGCTGCTGCTCTGTGGCTTGTTGGGCCCAGAAGGTGAAAATTGTCCTTCCTTCAGTGGTTTAGGCTCTTCTCACAGGTGGCCTTTGTGAGCTTCTTTCTGAAGGGAAATATTTTGCTTTGCTTTAGTAGCCTGTTGCTATGCAGAAAAGTTGTTTAATGGTGAAACCCTCAAAGCCTTCCTAGCAGGAGAAAACTCCTTGTTCTGCTGGTCGGTGACAGGTTGTTTTGGTGCTTCTTTTTGTTATTTACATGGTGATGTAAGAAAGATGGTTTAACTCCATGTTGGAAAAGACATTCCAAAGCTCAGTAAATGTGAGTGTCCTCCTTGAAAAGCATTTTTGGGTAGTAACCTGTCAGTATAGTTTTTATTTGTGTTTTTTATTTTGAGCTGAGTCACAAGTGATCAGCCTTTGGCTTGAGCTCAACAGCGTGTTCTGTTCTGCCCATGGCAAGGCAACTGCTCAAATGTCAGAAAATCGAGCATGGAAGAACAGCTTTAACTGCTGAAATGACCTGCTCCCCCCAGAGAGATGACTCTCCTACTTGAGCTGCTTTGACACCCAGTGCACTGAGCAGCACTGAAACATGGCTGCTTTCTCCAGCAGAGCCCCAGTGTGTGTGTATGTATGTGTTTACTTATAAAACTCCACACCTCTATGGCTGTGCTGGGCCTGCTCCAGCATTTCTGGTACTCTTGGGATTTGCTCCTGTCCAGTTCCAGGTTGGGTTGGGTTTGAAATGGGTGCAGCACTGTGCTCAACTCTCTATGCTCTCGCAGCTAAAAGCATTATCGATTCCATTTGCTATGAATGAAGCAACTTAGATGTCTCTGGAAAATAAGAGAAGGAGAATTGGGGGAAAACAAATGAATGTTTCATGCCTCATATTTCAAGGCAGCAATTTCCTAGCTCTCCTTATTCCTGGCTTCCTTCATCTTGTACTCGGGGCATGTTTTGTGCTGCAGGATTCGGAATACCCTGCCCCATCAGGCTGCACAAAGTGTCCCACCACTCCCTTTGGCCTCACAGTGATGCTGCAGGTCACATTAGTCATTTTATGGCAGTGATGTGGAAGCATAATGCAATTAATTTAGAGAGGGAGGGAAAGTACAGAAAGAGATATCTTAAAAAAAAAATCCAGCATAACTATCTTGGCTTCATTTACAGTTTTAATGGGAGCATTGAGAACTGTTAAGGCTTTTGCAAAATTGGTCTCAGACAGCCCTGACCAGAGCTAATGTGTACAGCACCACAGAATAGCTTCTTTCTACTTTTGCATTTCTTCCTATTTCCTGTTCTCTGCAACCCTTGCTCCAGTCTCTTGATTTTTGGAGCACATCAAAGCATATGTTTTCCTCCTTGATGTGTGGGTTAATATTTCCTTACTAAAATCACCAAAGCTTATGTGGCTGAAACAACTCAGACTTCAAAATCCATGTGCTTGCAGTACAAGATTTTCTATGCTTTATAGAGGGTTTTTTTCTTAGAAAAGTTCACAGCTATGGGAATACCTGGTGCCCTTCACTGCCAGTTCCTGGTATTGCACTGAAGAAGCCCTATAATTGTAAAAGCACCAAACTTTGTCTATTCTGTGATGAAGTGATCCTATAGTAGATGAGAGATGTTACCCATCATCTTCAGACCACACCATAAATGATGGTATTTCTGTGCTTTGCACAGCCTGTGCAGTTGCAGATCTCTCTTCAGACCCTTTGAGTCGGTGTGTGGGGCAATGCCATGTGGAGCTGTTGAATCAGGGGCCTGTGTTGTGCTGTGTTTCACTGGAGGTGGTGACACACTGTTTGCTTTCTCACAGCCCTGTTCCATGATGTGCCTTTGCTTCTGTCCTTGGTTCTCCCAGCCTCTCCTTTGCCAGGGCTTTGCTTTCAGATGCTGCTCTAAGTTCTGGCTTAGACTTTCCTTCTCACTCCATCTTTGCATGTCCAACAGGTTTTTCAGCCTGGAGAAGTGTCCAGGGGAACCTTATAGCACTTTCCAGTACCTAAAGGGACTCCAAGAGAGCTGGAGAGGGGCTCTGGACAAGGGCATGGAGCGCCAGGACAAGGAGGAATGGCTTCCAAGTGATAGAGGGCAGGGTTAGATTAGAAATTAGGAAGAAATCCTTATCTGTGAGGATGGGCAGGCCCTGGCACAGGGTGCCCAGAGAAGCTGTGGCTGCCCCATCCCTGGAAGTGTCCAAGGCCAGGCTGGATGCAGCTCTGAGCAACCTGTTCTAGTGGAAGTTGTCCCTGCCCATGGCAGGAGGATTGGAATGAGATGATCTTTAAGATCCCTTCCATCCCAAACCATTTTGTTGGCTCCATGGCTGTTTTAACATAGCTGTAGTCTCAGACGTGTGTTATAATGCAGCAGTAAAGCAAATTCAGATGTCTTTGAACAAAACTCGCACCGTTTGACCGCTGGCCCCACTGTGGCTCAGCAAAACTGGCCAGAAGCAGGTGCTTTCCTTAGTTCCCCCTTCTCTCCCTTCCCAGCACAGCTCCTGTTCGTGGCATGTCCGTGCCGACACGGCCGTACCCCTACCCATGGCTGGGGCACGAACCACAGCGAGGTGTGCCTGCCCGGTGAGAACCGAGCCCTGCGGTGCCCGCGCGGGTTGGAGCGGAGAAGCGGCAGGGAGGCGGTGCGGGGCAGGGGCCGCCCCCACGGGTGTCACGGCGGGACGGGGGCGGACGGAGCCTCCGCCCCGCCGCTGTCCGCGAGTGGCCGGGGGTCCGGCTGTCCCCAGCGCCCGGCGGGGGCAGCAGCGGGCTCCGTGCCGTCCTCCTTGGACATAGCGGGAGAAGAGGGAGGGGAGAGGGAGAGGGAGGGCTCCCTGCTCGGTGCTGTCACAGCCGGGGGTCGGCTGGCAGCGCCCGCGGCTTGCGGCAGCACCGGCGCGGTGACAGGAGGCTCTCAGGACCCGCCGCTGAGGAGGGAGCACACCCGTGAGTTGCCCAGGGGGTCTCTGTCCCTCTGTCTTAGGGTTTCGTGGCTGTGGCTTGGGTGGTGGGGGTTTGTGGTTTTTCTGTTTTTCCTGTTGATATTTGTCAGTGCCAAACGCAGAGCTTGTCCTGGGTAAGAAACTGTTGAAACACAAGTATCAGGCAGGGATAATAGGAATTTATTTTTTCCAGCAGAAACAGGAAGTCTGGCTTCTGCCAAAGTAGCGCGTCAGGCAGCCCGGGGGGATCGGGTAGGAAGCCCCCATTGGCATCGCTTGGTGCAGAGAGAATTTTCCATGCCACCCTGCAGCCGTGGAGGGCTGGTAGGCACAGGTGCTCCTGCTGCATCTTTGGAAGAGCTGCATGGAAGGGGGATTGCCTCAGCTGTGCCAAACTCTGCATTTCTGCAGCCCTCGGGTGAGAATCATCAATGTGCTGAGTGGGAAGAGGCAGAGTGAGATTTGTCAATAATTCCTGTATCCTCTGTAAAGAGCTGTCCAAAAGAATTTTCCCTTTGATGTGATGGGAGGGGGTTGCTGCAGGAGATTTTCAGGGTTTCTGATTCTTCTCTTTGAATGAGGGCTCAGGCAAAGCAAAATGTCCTCAGTTGCTGAGGTTTTCCTCCTTCCCTTTTTCTCCTCGAGAAGCCCAAATAGCAGACATGCATCTTAAATCCTTGCTTCATATTTAATTTCCTATTTAATACGACCAAGCAACACTAGTTAGTGTTTCAGATATTAAACAGCTGAATGTAGAGACTGTTCACGTGTGGTGCCTCCCTAAACGCTTTCCAGGCTCGGGGCTCCATTGGCAGCAGTGCATGGATTCTGACTCTGCAGGAGACCAGGATGGAGCCTCGCATAAGGCTCTTGGGTGTGTCAGCTGCTTGAAATACAAACTGCTTTTAGCCTTTGCTTTCCTCCTACCTTCCTATCTGTTTGTACAGGTGAGGGAAAAAAGGAGATGATAGGGATATATATTCATCTTTTCAATTTTAGTCTCAATTCTTTTGCTCTATTTTGATTCGTGGTAGAGTTTTGAAGGGAGAAAATCCATTCTTAGAACATGACTGAGCTGCCATGAGTGACTTAACATGGATGGGGTCGTGTCTGTGAAATCCTCCTGTTGCCATTTGCTTCTCCCATTTTTTCTGCAAAATGTGCTTGATCTTTGTGGAGGTGTTACTGGAGAGTAGGATGGTGTAGCTGCTGGAAAATCTGTCTGTGAATCTGTTGCACTTTTCACTCAGAAACCTCCTGGGTTTTTTGCTGGCACAAAGCGAAGGAGTTGGTTAGCACAGAGAAACAAGAAAACAAATTTTTATAAGCTCTTTTGCCATTCTGTTTCTATGCCATTTTGGTTTTGCATTTTGTATCACTTATTTCCCCATGTCTGTGCTTGCAGAAGGGCAGAGCCACCAAGGGTTGGCACTCAGTGGTGATCACTGCTTGAGTTAAAGGCTAAACCAGTCCCAGTCAGGTCAGCACTGGGATTCCAGGGTTTGATCTGAAGGCCACTGTGGTTGATAAAAAGCACTCTGGAGATCTGGGGAAAGGTTTTTGGATCAGCTCCCCAGCTGCCCATCTGGGTAATTAGTGACTCTGGATGCTGGCAGGGTGTTTGGTAACCATCCTGAACTTCTGTTCAACGTTTAAAAATGAAAACAATCTCTCACCTTTCTCTTATTCCACTAAACCCCAGTAAAGCCAAGTATGGTTTTATTATAAATCTTGCTTATGGTTTTGCCAGACTGCTTTGTTGGCTTGCACCAATCTGCCTACCCTGGCAGGCTGTGGGCATTTCAGCTGCCTGGATAAAATCCTTGACTTCTCTTTTCACTCTCTGCACTAAACTACACTGATATGGTCAATAAATTATCACTTCCAACGCTGCTTGGGTGTTCTCAGGGTAATTAGCCCCCTCCTGTCCCTGCTACATTTGTACCTCTAAGGAAGTAAGAAAAGCCTCTTGTTACTGAGTGGTGTCCTCTCCCCCAGAGTGATTTACTCCTGTACCTACGTGGCCCTGTGGACTCCGTAATGAATGGGTTTGAACAGCCCAAAGAGCAGAATTCTTGGTGATTTTCTTGTTGTGCTCTCTGACAGCTCAAATCAAGGGTGGCTTCACTGTAATTTGTGGCCGTGTGCATCCAAGACCGCAGTCATGTTAATCCATTTCGGAAACAGTGGGAGGGGAGCCAGTTCCTAATGCTTTCTGAATCACTTTTTGGGGAAGGTTCTGAAAGTAAATCATGACACGTCCATGACTGGAAAACAAGAAGGTGATTGTCAGACCATAATGCTTTGGAGAAGTAAATACCAGCTAAAGTGTACTAAATTTTGGGACATGGGGAGCTTTAGTCTTGTGCTCTCTCCTGTGAGCTCTGTATTTGGGTCTCTTTAATTGGTGTCATTTGGGCATAGAGCAAGAGCAGATATCTCGTATAGTAAACAAAGCAGCAGCTTTAAGTTAATGCTAATGTGTTTGCAGGCTGAGCCAAAAGCTTTTCAGGGTTATTACAACGTGCTGGGCACACAGCCCATCGATCTAAGTGTCTGCAGGAGACAAAAGTTATGGATTGACTCATTGTACGAATCAGCTCATCTGAAAGTCAGATTGTGCTGTTTGTTGCCATCAGTAATTCAGCCGTATTAAGAGTGGCTGAGGACGGGTGGCACTGTGGGCAGAATATTGAGGTGGGATTTCAGAGATCCCAGGAGCCATTCCCTGCATCACCCCCACAGATTTCCTCGGTGACCTGGGGCAACTCATTAAATGTTCCGGTTCAGTAGAGTCAGTGGCACCTCCTTCTTTTTCACAGGGTGCTGTGGGGATCAGCGAGTTAGAACTGTTTGTGAGGGGATCATGTAAATAAATATACAGTATCAAACAACACATTTGAAGAGCACATGCCCTGTGCATAACAAGACAATACTTGGCTTTGTAAGCCTGTGTGTGTGTCTGCTTCCTACCATAATATGCTTACATGGAAGCATGCACAGCTCAAGGGGCTGAGTTTTAATTTTGACAATAAATCCTGGAGATTGGTTTGGGGCAGCTGTGAGAAGGATCCTTTGTTCGTTGTCAGTTCCTAAACACTATTCCGAGACTGTTCCAGTTGTTAAACACGACGTTGAAGTTCGTTGTGTATTAACAATGACAAGATAATGCAGACTGTGACAAGGACTTAAATATGTAATTCCCATGTGCTGGGGATAATGGCATGCAAACCTCTCCTCCTCCTGTTGCTGTTGTAATCTCAAATTATTGAGGTGTTTAAATCTGACAGATTTAATCCCAAAAGTAGTTCAGTCCCATTCATTGGGAGTGCTCGACCGAGTGGGAAGAGTCTGGTTGTCTGGAATTGTGTAAACTCTGATATTCAAATTAACACATCTATGCAAAGGTGTGTTTTAAGCTTCATAACTTTATGAATAAAGTAATAAGATAATGTGGATCTCCGGGACATCTGACTGCTTGGAAGCAAAATATTTGTGTTTCACAGAACAACTTCATCCAGGCTGGTTAATTACACAGAACAGAAAATTCTTAAACTCGCTGCTGCAGCTTTAATTACATTAGGCCTCCTAAAATGGGTTGCAATGTGCAGCAATTAGTTAGAGATGGTTCAAGGTAATTTTATTATCTAACATCTAAGTACAAATTAGAGTTTATATTAGTTTATATTTCAATAGGTTCTATCTGAAGAAGTATCAGTGAGGTGCATTTGGCACTCCATGTTTTCCCTTGGCTGGTTATGCCACCTTGGTTTTCCAGCAGGAACTGTTCCACCTCCAGGGACATCCTTTTGCCTTCCCACACCCCAACATCTCTTCTCCATCCCATCTCCAACCCTGCAGTGAAACTGGAACCTGACAGTTGTCACTTGGCCTCCCTCTGTGCCCTTTCACTGACCTTCATCTGGCCCAGAGGTTGGATTCCAAAGGCACTTATATAATTTGTTTCATTTGAGGCTGAATAAGTTTTTTCTTATCAAACCACTGGCCTGAAAATGCTTTTCAAGTTCTTTCCAAAATTTCATTTCAACTTGTTTTGGAATATCTTCATCCTTTCCTACTCCTTTTTTTTTTTCCTGACTAAGGCTTTCATTTTACATTTTCCCCCAACTTTTCCATAAGGTTTGGAGAGAAGAAGCAAATAAGATTTAAAAATACATATTTATATGTATATTTATATACATGCACATGTACACATATCAGTAAAACAGAAAATTTGACTCACCACCTCTTAGCTCACTCTGAAAATTCATTTTGGAAAGTAAGGGGGAGAGAACTCTTTAAAGCAAACAACATCATTATAAAGAAAAAGGGCAGTTAATTTTAAATGTTTTCTACATACTTCAGGAGTCTTGAAAATGTTGGTTATTAAGATGACTATTTTGAATCCAAAGGCATTTTTCATGTGTTAAGAAAAGCAAAAGATGATGATCCCTTGGGTTTATTTTGATCTACAGTGCTCTGATTCACCACTCACTTTTAACAACAGTTGAGCTTTATTGGGGTTTTTGTTTTGAGGCTCAGCACAGGTTTGGGGTTGTAGCAGTCCTGCAGTCCTGTTCCAGTTCTTGAGCACATGGATGGCAGGATATTTTTTTACCTGCTTAAAAAGCATCTCCACTAGGTATTTCCCCATCTGCTCCTTGTGGTTCTGGAGAGAAAACCTAATGCTGTCTCTTCTTGGGTTCTATGGGAAAAGATGTAGGACAGTGATGAAATGACTTAAACCAGTAATAGCTGCACAATTATCACCTACCTAGAGAGAAACTATAAAATTACCTGCAAAGGAATTGTGCATATTGTGCCTTATACAGAAAGTGCAGTTTTCAGGATGGTTTTGATGTTGAACAGGAAGGACCTATTTATAAGAGCTCCTATTTCTATTTATTTCTTGAACAGAAAGTTGATGACTACTAGAAATGAGTATCAATTTTTTAAAAGATGAATTGGTTAAAGCTTTGGTTTGTAAGCAGAGAAATCAATGTTATGCTTGAGCTGAAGCAAACATGGCATTATGGGCTCTCTTAATTTCTCAGTCTTTTTAAATAGTGACAGTGCCTTCAAATCTTAATTGCCTGGAGTTAGAGAGAGCTGTGACTGACACATCTGTGCTCTGACCAGCAGAACAGCTGAGCTCCTTTCCTGCCATGATTTACTCTGTGGCTCTGGTGATCATAAAGGCAGAGCAGTACAGCAGGTCCCCCCAGCTGCTGCCTCTTTCCTCTCTTGTGGAAGTTCTCCAGCCACCTCTGGATCTTCCATGTGCTCCCTCACTGGCACTCTGGGAGTGACGTGTGTGGGATGAGACCACTGAGACCGTGCTGCAGTGACTGGTGGGGGTGGGGGTGTGGCTTAGGATTCCTTCCAGGATGCTTCTCACATTTTATGGGCACACTGCTTTGATCAGAGAGACAGCAGAAATCTTTATAAATACAATTAAATCCAGTAATCAAAGTGTTTCTTGCTTCATGAGACCTGTTTTGGTCAGGCACCTTCACTGGCTGCCTCCCTGCCCCAGGTGCTCTCACACTCATTGCCTTCTTACATCAGCTTCTTGACTGTGCATTGTTTAGGAAGATAAACATTTAATGTCTTTATT
>JAWWEV010000134.1:1988125-2019539 GCA_035583235.1 Hafferia zeledoni
CCAAGGGTTGGACTTGATGATCTTGGAGGTCTCTTCCAACCCAATCGATTCTATGAAATATGCACATTCCTGTTGGTTTTTCTGAAAGCACAACAAGGGCTGCTTGTCTTGATTTTGGCTTTTCTGGTATAAGCCCCAGGCAAATGAATTAGTGCAACCAAAGGGAAAAGGTATTTTTTCCTCTGAAATAAGCTTGAAATACCACTTGAAGTTCAACATGCACTTTTTGTGTGGGGCCCTCCCAGCTTTTTAAACTACAAAGTAGGCAGTGTAAAAAGTCAAGTTTTTATTATACTCTAAATTGCCTGTGAAATGGGTATGTGGGAATCATGGCAAACATGGAATCATGGAAAATCAGCCATGAGAGTGCCTGTGATCAATAGAATCAACTTTATCTTAAACCTCGAGAATTATCCTTCCCCTTAAAAGGCAAGGGGGAAAATAAACTAAAGCTAAAAACTGGCATGTTTCTTGTTCTAGTCAGATGGCAAGAATGGCCAAAAATATACAGTAGTCTGTGTTGAATCCAGCTAAGTACCTCTTGTAGTTAAAGCAGAGTATATTCTGCTGAAAGGGGCTGAAACCCTGGAGAAGTCTGAACTGGAGCTGGCAGTTCCATTGCTCTTGCAAAAGCCTAAACATGTGCACACATGTGGGCAAGAGGACCCAAATTTGCTGCTTTGGAAAGGGTGGTAATATGAGTTCTGCCAGGAAAAAAAAGAAGTGTTCATTCAGAGGCATCACAGAGTGGGCTGACAGGGGGTGGAGGCAGCAGAGCTTGTGAGGAGATGTCTGGATTTGGCAGGAATTTGAGATGGAGTCTAAAATAAAGTCGGGTGCAGGAGGAATGTTGAGCCTGTACACTCTGCTCAGTGAGAGCACATCATGGAATGGGTGGTGCTGCCTTCTGAATTTGTCAGAAAGCTTGGGCAGGCCTGATGCTGGCAAGGGTGGGGCTGTGGCTCCAAGAAATTCAGATGAGGTTTTTACTGAATATGAAAGCTCTTTGGCTGTTAAGGGTTTCACCAACGATTCTTACAGTTTTCAACTTGTATCAGTTAATAAAACATGTGAAATCTGACATATGGCAAAGATGGTGGTATGGATGGAATGATTTTCTTCTCAGAATCCTTGTAAGATTGTAAAGGCCCATCTAAGACCATCACACCTTTTGTAGGCTTTAAAAAGTATTTTGAGCATAGAAAAGCAATAATGATAAATGAAATTCAGTCATAGAAGAGCGATGGGTGTTGTGTGGGTGGGAGAAAGAAGAGTTAAGATTCATTTGAAAAAAAAAAACCCCAAGTTACTGAGTGCATCGTGTAGCTTTTATTTAGAAATCATTTACTATGGAGAAATAGAGCAATAATAAGAAAAAAAATTCTTAAATTCAATTAGTGAGTGCCTAGTTGGGGCAAAGTGGGAACATGTCATCTAAACTAATCTTAACAACCAAACCCCACTGCCCCAATTGTCTGACCTTATTTATGACCACTGAGAACTTACTGGGGAGCAGTGGGGAGCAAGGTAGGTATTTGTGGCAGATGGGAGAATGTAGAAAATTAATGTATTTTTCCTTCTTTTTTAGGTAAGTAACTGAAGGGGACATGAAGAATTGACATTTAAATGGCCAGCATGTTGCAAAAGGTATTTCAATTTAGATTTGACAAGAAAGGTGTGAATAATTAATTTAATATTTAATGACTATTTTCCTGTTCTTAAAAAAAAATTGAATCTTTATTCACTGAATGATTGAAAGGGGTAAAAATCAGCAAGTTTTGTTGTTCTGTAATAATAATAATGACAATAATGACAATAATAATGGACTATCATGTGTTAGATGTTTGCTGTCACATGTGGTTGTCAGTGAGATCCTTCAGGGGGTGGAGGGTGATGGGACAGCAACGGACACAGACAGCAATTCCAGTTAATACCAATTAGGGATGGGAATGCAAAGCTGTTTGGAAGGATCTTCAGAAAGGTGGGTTAAAGAAAGAGAATCCTGTCTTAGAAAAATGTCAGTGCTTCCTAATGATTTCCATGAAAGGGAAAGACATCCTTCTTACTGTTTTTGACAGCAGGGTGGAAAGAGGCTGATAGACCTATTGATTGGGAAGTGTCTGGGGTACAGAGGGTGGACTCAATTTCTGCTCTCAGTGAGGCAGAACCAAAGTTTATCTCTGAATTTCCTAATTCTGAAAAGATTATGGAGCCTCATGGGCTGTTGTCTGTCTCTACATTTTGAGTTAAACCCCAAACTGTATTGGACACAAATATTCAGTATTCTCTGACAAGATTTTCAGCTGAAAAATTCTGGTTTTGCCTTTTATAGACTTCCCAATATTGGTTGCATGTAACTACTTCATCTTTTTCTGCTGTTCTTTCTGATTTTCCCTTTTCTCCACTGGGGTTTTACTGACATAGAAATATCAGTACACAAATTCTCACCTGAAGCTGATTAATTGATCTGAGTGTGGGAATGTTTCAGCTCAAAAAAACCCAGCCTGTCCAGTTGCAACTTTGGTTGCTCTTGATTATTCTGATTTGCATTTTAAGCAAGAAGTATTTTGAAAGATGTGGCATAAATGTGTTGCAGCCAAACAAGAAGACAAATCACTTTGTTTCTCTCCTGAAAGTTGCTGTAGTTTCACTGGCTCAGAGGTCCTTGTGAACAGAAGCACAAACATATCAATGTGTACAAGTTCTGCTTATTATCACTGAATAAATGCCTTTGTGGGAACCAACAGGTCTTTTAAGTTCCCAGAAAATGCCACAACACATTTTAGCCTTTGAGAAAGCACTTGGCTAACCTTAAAACAAAATGCTGCTACTTGTGCCTGCTTTTGATTTTTTTTTTTTTTTTCAATTTGAGGAGCCAAACATAAAAAAAGCCTCCAGTTACAAAGGAGAGGCAAAACTTCCAGTAATTTGGGAATGGAGGTGGAATCTGCAACAGAGTGTAATTGTCAGTGAATAAAGTGAGGTCTTGAGCACCAAAATAACCCCTAGTGATTTGGAACTGATAAAACAATATAAAATCAGCATTAATTACTAATTAATTTATAGCAAACAACAGTATTAGCTCTGATGCAAAGCTTTCTGAATGCCTCATGTGTTTAATAAGTGCAAAATTAACACGAGTTGGTCCTGCACAGATTTATGTCTCGTGGGCTACATGAGGATACATTGTGGGGAAACACATATAATGGTATAAAAAGATGAAATTAGAATGATTTGTTTCAAGCAATTTGGTTTATTACATTTGACATCTTATCAGGTCTCTGAACTGTAACTGGAAGCTTTTTCCTGGAAACATGTCGTGCCCTGTCTGTCTTAATGATCATCAGCAGTGGGTTGTTATTCCTTTGCTGTAATTATGTGCCTTCTATCAGGAGCCAGCAGAGACTCTGCAGCTGAGGAATACAAAATTCCTTTCATTTTTATGGGAATAATAATAATAATAATGTAATTTTATATTATGCCTTTGAAACTTTCAGAGGTCATCTCAATAAGCCAGACATTTCTCTGTGAGCTGCATCATCACCATTCAAAGCAAAAGTGTAGATTCACTTTTTTCCTCCCCCATTTTTCTTTGTTCCATGAGATGTTTGTCTGTTGAGCCACGTGTGCCAGTTTGAGCTCTCAGTTACAGGACTTTAGTGCAATGCTCAGAGTTCATTCAGGTAAATGCTGAACAACATGCCAAGGTCAGGGATTCTCACAAGCTGGTCAAAATCCTGCAGGATTGCAGGTTCTCTGGGAATTTTGCCTTTTAAATTCACCATTTTGTAGCCTGTGTGATCACAGAGGTACCAGTGGAAACATGAGCTGTGCTCACATGGATTCCTCCAGAGGTAGGTGCTGTCTGAGGACTCTGCAGTGAAAATCTGTGTGTATCAAAATGTGTTTCTTTGCCACTGGTGGGTAACAGGGTGCCCAGTGTTGTGCTGTGCACCAGGGAAACGCTGCCATGCCTTGTATTCCTCAGGCTTTTGATACAAGACACCCACTGCATTTTTGGCAGATGCTTCCCCTGGCTCTCCCTGGAGCTGGGCAGCAGCACAGGCAGAATCCTTTCTTCCCTTTCTTGTCCCTGGCTCGGCTCTGAAGAGCCACATTTTTCCTTACTGGTGATCCTGAACTGAGGGAATTGCTACAGCACCCAACAAAGTGCTGAGAGAAGCAGGAATCTCTGTCTTTGGAAAACTGAGGCAGCTGGGGGGGTTCAACATCCAACTTCTCAAGAGAGTTTTCTTAATGATCATCCTGATGGTTTTTCAACATTGGAGAACCCAAATCCTCTGTAAAGAATAACTGACTGGCAAAATCTGCCAGATCTGCTGACGGGGAGATATTCATTTTATCTTATTAGATTTGTGTGTGTTTGCTGTGTCTTTTGTTTCTGAAACATGTGGCAAATCCTGTAGTTTGAGAATATAATGTCCATATTGATGCCAATAAGCTTTTAAAGGGTGATTTGATTTTTTGTAAGAGAACCTTGTGTTTAATGCAAAGAACACTAAAGAATATAAAGTTAATACAACAGTAGTAAGTATTGATAACTGTAAGAATATACTATCATTTGGGGGGAAAAAACCCTCATGCTTTTTATATTCAGTTTCTGTGGAACTAAGAGGGTGTCGACCAACATCAGGGGAGAGGAATCAAATTTTGAAATTGGAGCAAAGGAAGGACATAATTTTGTTTTCTGATATGTGTCTACCTGACTTGGAAGAGTTAGGAAGGAGCTGCATAATGCTTAATTAGTTTATAACTGACTCATTGGTTAGTCCTGATAATAAACTTGGAAGCAATGGGGAAGATTTGATTTACTGAAATAAATCCACAACTGGATCCTACACTTTGGTTTGGAAAGCTGGGAATTAGCTGTGCTCTATAGCCTGGGTTCACCTGGGGAATTGTGTGGATTTGCTGTAATCTGCAGTTGGACACTGCCATTTTTATTTGTAGATGTTGAAAGGTGCTCAGTAATGGCACATTCCTTTTCCCCTTCAGTAAGTAAGGATGTTTTGAAGATCCCTGTTCTGCTCTCCTGGGTTTTTCCCAGGAATGATGTTCTATAAGGTAATGGTGACCTGTAGGGAAAGAAGTTGTTTCAGCAAAAGAAACTCATTTTTGCCCAGGATGAACAATTGATATTCTTACCAGATATTTTTGAGCCTGAGATGTCCTTTAATCCAAGCTGAATCTGAGTACTTGGCTATTTGACTGTCCCCACACTCTGGTGGAGTTTTCCTTTAGGTAACTTCATTGTCATAGTGGTGAAAAGGGCTGGAAGTGCAGGACAAGTGAGTTTGAATTCAGATTTTTACAGTGAGTGATGGAAATCAAGAATTGACAGAAGGATCTTATGTCTGCACCTTTGTTTTAAAATACTTTCCTTCTTAAAAAATTGATGCAACACTTCAGGATTTCTTCTGTGTGTACATTAAAAGTTAAGCTGCATCTTTGGAGATCAGTGCCCAAAGTGCTGCTATGCACAAACACATGCATATCTTCAAATTCTCTCTAGATATACAATGATGTCAAGCTGTGGCTGTAACTGCCTCTTTGGACTTTCTAAGGAACAGCTCTGAACATCTGAGAAAAGCAGGGTAGCATTTCACATTAAATGGTATTTTTGTTGGCAGCTTCAGGGCACATGGAAGTTTAAATGGGTATAATGAATAAATTGCCCTTTGACTTCAGACTGTTCCTTCAAAACAAGAATGGAGTGGTGTGTGGTGAGTTTGCTCTGCTTTTTGCCTTGTAGGTATGTAAGAGGCTCATTTTCTTCATGATTAATTTAATCCATCATGGTCTCCCCTCTATTACAAAAAGCAGGGAAAAGCATTTTTATGGTAACCAAAATGAGCATGGAGAAGTCATAGTTCTTTTCTTCTGATCTTCTTGAGACCTGAGAGTGCAAAATGGGAGAAATTCCAGAATCTCTGTGAAGACTTGAAAGTACTTCCCATTTCCTATTGATTTTCACATGGAACGCTTTCAGATGCCGGGATAATTAGCAACTGAGCTGAATCCAAGCGCAGACTCCCTCAGAAACTGCAGCTAATGGGCCGTGAAGGCACAGGGATAATTCCAGTGCCCAGCACTAGGCTGAGCCCAGACTGCCCCCAGGAGGAGTGGGAGGTGGGACACGCTGGCCAAGGGCTGAGCGCTGTGCTGTGACTCGGTAAGAGCTGGTTGGAGATTGTGTAGCCATGCTTGAAAACAGCTTCCAGTGCAGCGGCTGCGAAGGAAATGAGTGTGGGAAGCAGCTCTAGCTGGGAGCAGTGGCGGGTTGAGAACCAGATTGTTCGTGGCTCTTCAGTGACTTGTTCTCTCCTGATCCGGAGTTTTCCCTTTGCTTTTATCTTGGGCATAAAAACAGAACAAAGAAGCCACTTCAAATAGGCTCAGATCTCCCAAAGTCACTTTGCTTTATTGAAAAAAAATCCCAAGTATAAATCCTGGAGAAGTGTCTCCTATGGTCCTAAGTTTTTCCACAGCTTATTTTTTGGACAAAAAGCAAAACCTGAGATGTCAAACATTGATTGCAAAGAGCAACAGGTTGGCTGCCAATGTTTTTTGTTTACCCTTTCTGCCAAAGTCTTATTTATTTTGTTATATCAGAAACATGGAAGAAAAAAGGACATTGTGTTTTTCCAGTGAGAGAATGGGTACTTGTTATCAGCCAGAGAAATCTCTTACATTCTGTTTATAAACATACGTTGAGAAAACACTTCGTTCTGATGCAGCTTTTGCAGTTTCTTTATTGTGCCAGAGGAGATGAAAACATAGGTCTGGCCACTCTGCAGAGCTGCTTTGAAAGATACTCTGCTTGTTTTTAATGTTTCACACCATCTCAGGTACGATGTAAATACATAATATTTTTACTTTTGCTTTTCTCCATCCATGTTTCAGTACTATTTCTGGCACAGGTGGAGCTTGAAGATGGGCCATCCTTGCCAGGGTTTCAAACACCACCAGGGACTGGGGAGTGTCAAGTGTCCTCCTTTTGAGCCTGTGCCCACCTCTAAGTGTGTTTGTACTGCAGGAATATCACTCTCTTAAGTCTTTAAGTGCCACTTAAAACCGGCCATCTAATCTCGTGTCGATCTGAGTGTTTCATGCGTGTTCTCCTCCCTCTGAAGGTTATTGTTTGGTTGGCTCTATTTCAGGAGTCAATGGGAAATCCATTGGAAGCGAGTGAGGTTTGTGTTGGTTACAAGTGTTAATGGTAGGAAGTTTTCCACTGAGGGCACACCAGGTCAGCCTCATCCCTCTTGGAGCTGTAATGGATAGGCTTGGAGATTTTTCCTTCCTAAACTCTCAGTGGCCTGTAGGTAATACAGCTGTTTTTGTACATCATTTTCTTCCCTAGGCAGTTTTACAATGGCCTTAAAGAATACTTCAAACATTATAATACCCCGAATTCTTTCACCTATTAAAAGTGAACAAGCTGAGAGAACAAAATATTGCCCCCATCACATACCTCGGGTTAGGAACACGGAGCTTTTAATGAACTTTTAATGAAGCAATCTGTGAACTCCCACACAAAACCCTTCCTCCAGATTTCTCTGGCAAAGAGGGAAAGGCTGACATATATTTTAAAGTGACTGCAAACCCAGTCTGTGGTTTTTACAGCCGTTTGTGGCTGTAACATCTCTGGTGCAGAGTCTGTCACTGCAGAGGTGGGAACCCAAAGGTAAAAGGAGTAATTTTGGTTTCCTTTCTGTACTTGGGGCCTTTTGCCTGAAGAAGGTGGTGAAAGCTGGGCTGTCTCATTGTCTGCCCCTGTTTTACTCAGACTGGAACGTCACAGCAATTTGTCTCCTGAATTTGTAGCTTTGAGAGCAAATTATGGTTTGCTGTAATGGTAATTATATTAACTAAAAAGGTCATAGAAACGATAGGGAGAAAGCTGCATGTATCATAAAAATGACAGGGAGAAAGCTGCATGAATCAAAGCTTTGCAATCAGTTCCCTGACATTTTTAATGAACAGAAATGAATATCAAAGTGTGTATGTATGTATATGTGTATGTGAGGGGGTGTAGAGTGTATAAATCTATGTTAAATAAAACAAAGCCCATAGTCATGGTTTGAGAGGATCAAACGTTAACCAAGCTATAAATTCTCTGAGGGGAGTCATCTGATTTAAAAACTCAAAGCCCTTGGAAAAAGTCCTGCCCAGTAGTAAGTAATAGTCACTTTCTGCTACATTAAGCTCTTTTCCTTAAACTTACACATGAACACCCGTTTTTCAGATGGGAATTGGGTACTTTCTAAAGAATCTCTTTGCAGTTTGTTTAGGGAAGTGATTTATAAGTGAATGCAAACAGTGGATTTGAATCAAAACCACTAAGCAAGGCCTTTGGAATGGTGCAAAACTTGTTGGTGTTGTGGAGTTGCAGAGAACTTTCAGCTGCCCCTTCTGGCAGGAGGAGCTGCTGGGGGTGAGTGGGGACACGTGCAGGGGAAGGAGTTGCTGGGAGCCACATTTAGCAACTATTCAAGGAAAGCAGTTAATGGTTTCTGGGCTGAGCCATTAGTCTTTCAAAACATAAAATGGACTTTATAAATATAAAATGGAGCAGCAGCTGAAAAAGTTGAATTTTGCGAAAGAATTGGGCAAATACGGAAGCAAAAGTCTGATGTAGGACCCTCTATAAATAATGCCCAGGGTTGGACACCTGTCCTGAAATGTGCTGGGAACAGAATTAGCTGGGACTGCCCAGGAGGGCACAGGTGGTGTTTGGAGGAGGGGGAGGAAGAACGGCTCCTCCCATTTGGGCAAAGGTTCATGTGAGACAACGTGATGGCTTTATTTATATCCCCCTGTTAGGAGGGTTATCTGGGAGCTGCCACTCGCTCCCTTCTGCTCGTAACTGCACATCAGGGGCTTGTCTGTCTGAGGAGAATGACCTCTGAGGTGGCCACGACTTTAATAATCATCTTGCAGCTGTTAATTAATGAAGTGTTGCTTGCCTTACTCCTCACACAGCTTGAAAATGTGCAATGAAATAAACTTTGTCTGGGCATTTGGATCTGAAACACATTTGTCATCTGCAAAAGCTGCATTTCAGCAGGACCTGAGGGGCTGTTTCTCAGGGCTTTCTCCTCAGCAGCAGCTCCAGCCTGGGGCTTGGGGAAGAGCAGGAACTGGTACTTCCCTGAATAATCTCCTGGCCTCCAGCTGGTTCCAGCTCGGGATTTCCTGAGCTGGATATTGTCTCTGTGAGTTAATAACCCTCAGCAGTTTTCTCTTTCATAAACTTGTCCCTCCTTGAGCTGAGCTCACTCCTTCTCTGCTGCTAAATGAAGGGAAATTCCTGCCACCACCTCTGCTCCAGATGCTGTGCTGGGACACACAAAGCTGCTCTTCTGACATGTGGCATGTGCTCTTACATTCAGGAGGGGGAAAGACAGTGTTTGAAGAGGAAAATAATGATATTACACCACATGGATAGTGCAGCAATTGAGGTATCGTGCTGAATAGGGGCTTATGGTCAAGCAAACCCCCAAAACACTGAAAAAAGAGAATACCCTTTTCCAAAGACAGAAATCTTTGTCCAAAGACAGAAATCCTTCCCCAAGTGACGAGGCATTCAGGTCTTGGCAGTGGCTGACTGTTTGTCTTGTCAGCGCTCTTGCTTTCCTAAGTATGGCTTTATTTATAAAATATTAGCTTTCAAAAGGAAGCCATCAGGAAATGAATAACTGTAGTCACAGCTGGGCTTAAAAGGGAAGATAAAATATGAAGCTCCATCCATTTTGTGTGCTGAATGATGCAGGAGTTCTGTGAAAAAGCCTCTATTGATTCTGTAATACAAGAAATTAATGTACTTGTTTTTCTTATTTTTGGCATGACACATTGTTCCCATCTTTCATTTCAAACATTGAAAATGAATTTTACTTTTTCATCAGTGCCTTCCTGATTTTAAACTTTGTTAAAGTGTCAAAACTTAGGGAATAAGGGACAAAGACTTATCCCATGGAGGCAAAGCAGTTCCTGTGAGGTGGGTCCCTATCCCAGCTTTGCTCCTTTCTCACAGGACACCTGGGACACTTGGAGATGCTGTAACATTGAATGTAAGCCGTGGGTTTGGAGGCTTCTGCCTTGTTCTGTTATGAATTAATTTTCCTGGGAATGGCAGAAAGCTGATTTATCCCTGACATGGCAGCCAGATTTTCAAGGCTGTGCTCCAAAGCGTGAATATTCTAGAGGTTTGCAGCAAAAAGGTGATAGGAACTTGCTTAAAATAAGCTGCTCTGCAGACACAGTTTTTTTTACAGGCTGAGACTGTCAGCCTGAGAGAGCCCCCAAGCACTGAGAGGGTTTTTAATTTGGTATATTAAGAAGAAATGTGCCTTATGCTGTAGGTTGTTGGGCATTGCTCCCTGCACCACAGCAGGAACATCTGTAGGTGTCAGAATTCAGTCTGGTTTCTCTAGTTCCTAGTCGGGGACTTCTATGAAAATATTTTGCTGCTCTTTAAACAATTTCTGCTTTAATTGCAAGTGGGTGGAATTGTAAAAATGCTGAGAACTGAACTGATGTTTAAATAGTTATGGTTTTACCAGTGGTTTGTTGCTATTAAAATAAATATTGCCAATAGTTTATGAATAATAAATATTATGAATAATAAAATATTGCCAATACAATATGAGGAATTGAATTTGAGTCATATTGTGACAGCACCTTTCAGTAAATACAAGTCAGGTATTTATGCAGGTACCACAGTGATGTGAAAATACCCACACAGCTAAGTTTCTTTTACTTTCACACATATATTGAATATAAATATGATAATCCTCCCATTACTGTTCCCTTAAAACTCATGCTGTCAATCTTTGGAATGTGCTTTCAAAAGTGAACCACTCTCTCCAAACATATATACCAATTTTTTTTTTTTTTGTTACATTATTGGGATACAATCAGCTTGAAAATTATATTTTACCAAGATTTGGGTGTGGAGGTTGATGATATTAAGTTTATTTTTGAGTGTGTGATAGTGTTTTCATGACCTGTAAGTCACTTTTAGCTTACTACGAGATATGAACACAGAGAATTAAGAAAAATAACATTTAGCAGTTATGAATTCTTTTAGTTTTTTTAAAGGAAGTGTCATTCATCACTTTCTCAAAACAAAACGAAAAAGGTTGATTGGTTTGTGCTGTTTAACCTACTTTATAGTTCCAACCACCCAAGAACAAACTGCATCTCACTCACCATTCACCTTTAACTGAATTAAGGCAGTTACAGCACGTGAGAAGCAGTTAAAGTCCAAACTTCCCAAATCCCAGTTGCCAGGGGAGGCAAAGTTATTTACATGGGACTGAGGTGTAACATTTCTCTGACAAAGGGCAGAGCTCTGGAAGGGAGGTTAAGTGGGAATGCTGGTCCCTGCCACCCTGTGGGAGAGCAGGATCGTGTCCTGTCCCTGCGCCAGACAACGAGCCCGGGCAAGGAATAGCTTTGGAATCACTCTCTGTCTCTGTGAGCCACTCAGGAAGCTGTAGCTGGGGTAGCAGGGAAGTTATTTAAAAACACTGATAATTAAGAGATTACAAGTGTTGGTTGCTCTGCTACGTAGTTTACCCTTTAAAGATTTTTTTTTTAGAACAATGCCCAATATTCAGTTAATTGTTTCCTGTTTTACGTTTTTTGCTCAGTACTAAAAAGTTGCTAATATTTAAGCAAACCAGACTCTTTCAATCAGAAAGTGTCTACTAATAATTTTATTATTTTTTGCTGAGGGCATCATTGTGCCATGATTTAATTTTTAAACCCTTAATCTCAATGAAACAAATGTGTTTATCAGACTGTTGCTATGCTGATAAAACTGGAATTATAACTGCTGAGAGAGATTTCTTTATTATAGTAGGAGAATATGTGAATACCCAACTACAGCTTTTCCAGATGTTCCTTTTCCCTAGTCTGGGGGGGCATTTCAATGGTTAGTTGATAATCTCTGCATCAATATTAAAATCCTGCTTTAGAGACGACTTTCAGGTCCATGGGGCAGCTGGACATGATGCACCTGAATGTTTAGTCATTTGAAATCTCAGTCTTGTTCTCTTTGCCACTTGGGAGACTTTTGCTGACATTGTCTTTAAGTCAAACAGGCTTCTTAGGATGTCAGATATTTCGATTATTTCCATTTGCTTCATGTTGTTGGCGTTTTAAAATCTGACCTTTTGCAGTGGCAGAGCAAATCAGACCTTTTGCAGTGTCTCACCACGGGTTTGCTCCCAGGATCCCAGTTGTGGTGGGTGAGCAGTGACCAAATCCGGGGCTGTATTTATAGCTCGGTGTTCCCAGCTCTCCAAGTGGCGGTGCTGGTGCTGATCCCCTGCCAGACCCCTGGGGCTGATGCCGGGAATGTTTCCTTAGCACGTTCTAATCACTGTATAGACGTGAAGGGCGACTCGTTGCTGCCCCTGTGGATCATTTTCCACCCGCAGGTGATTGATGGCAGGACAGAGACCTGCCAGTCCTGGCTGTAATCACTGCTAATTGAGCCGGGCAGCTTTGCTTCCCAGTTCTCCTCTCTGTTGCTCAGGGGGGAAGCTCAAGCTCTGCCCCTTTTTAATCAGGCTGCTCTCACATATATAATAATAACCATCTTGTATGTTGAAGGGGGAATATGTAATGCATGTAACTTAGGTTGGGGTTCAGCTTTAGGTGCCCTTAAACCCAAATATTTGCTACTAAGTGTGGCTCTGTTGGGTTTAACTTTGCAGGGTAGATCTGGTTCTTTCCAGACCCTGAAGAGCTGTGGCTGCTGTCCAGCTTTGGGCAGGTACTGCTGCTCACCAGGTCTGGCTGGGAAAAGAGGGGCAGCAAAAAATCCGTTTAATTGCCATGCTCATATTAAAAAGAACCTTTATTTTGTGAGGTTTGAAACCAGAGAACCTATGCAGAGCTTCAAAATAATGTCACATGAAACTTGAGCAAAATTGTTTTCTGTGGTGCATAAAGATCAATGTTTGCTTGTGGTGTCACATCTGGCAACTTGGAAATGTTGCACGTGAGACAGTGGTAAAAATGATTTTTTTTCCTCCTTTTTTTTTTCCCCGTTCTGTTTGTCTGCAAGCAGAAACCCACCACTAGTTGCCTTCTCTTGGAAGTCAGTGTGTGCCTGCTTCGCCTCCCTTTGGCCGAAAGAGGGAGGTCTCTGCCTTCCTGCCTCCCCTCCCTCTGATGGAAAAGGGAATTTCGGGTAATCCTTACGCTTTAGGGAAGTCTCTCCGAGATGGGATGAAATGGCACTTTGTGACTGAAGTTCACAGGCTGAACTACAAACCTGAGATGACCTGGGTTTGTGTGGCTACCTGATCGACAGAGTATTTTTAATCTTGGAAAGAATAACATGTTTTCCATGTATTTTCCACCAGTATCAAGAGATGACTTCTTAGACATGAAGGGGAATGTTATTGTATAAAATATAATAAGAATTTTTAAATCTAGCTTTCAGATAGGTGCTTATAATTTGGCTTTTCAGTTGCAGCTACATGGGTTTATAATAATATTTTTTAAATTAACAAACTGTGGAAATCCCTCTGTTTTCTGCGTGTTTCTGGTAAATCAGGGAACCCCCAGGCAGCAACTGCAGTGGGTAGGGAAGTCTGGAGGAGCAAGGGAGACTTCCCACATTTCCTCTGACCCAGGAGTGATGCAGCCATAAGGACTCACACCCAAGCCCTGCTGCGTTTCGTTGATGTGCCACCCACACGTGTGTGAGAGCAAGAGTTAATTCTGAATCAGATGGATCTGGATTTGGATCCAGTGCTCTGTTGCCACCTCCTGCTCATCCCTCTCCCCACCACTCTCGCTGCAGCTCCGTGTGCAGGGACCCGAATTAGGGATGACATTTGGTTTTACAGCGTTTGAAGGAAGCGATGCCAAAAGGAAATGTCAGTTCTGCTCCTGAATTCCTGAATGCAAAGCCCTGTTTAAATAATACAAGGAAAATGTTTTCCATAGGAAAATGAATGATAGTTTTGGTCCTTTGGGAAAATAAGCTGTAAACCATTTCTCTGACACAGCATGACTCAGTCTGGCTTCGATTACCTTGAGAGCTCACAAATCACAACCTGAAGCATCAATATTTGTGTATTGCATTGTGGATTGCAGAATTTGGGACTCATTTAAACCTCTGACTACTTTAATAGGGAATAGAAGCAAATGTAGAAGTAGAATTGATTACTTAAAGTGCATTGATTTGTTCTAAAGGTTTCTACTTGGTGGTCCCTGGGAAGTGTGTCCCTGTCAGCATTTATGACTTATTCTGTGGCCCAAACACTCCTTTAGCTCCTGCTGGTTCATTAGGAACTCAGGCAAAAGGAAATAAGAAATATCAGCTCCCTTGGGATACCACTAGTAAAACTTGGTCCTTTTTAAAATGCTGGAAACAATGTGCAATTTAAATTACAGCTTCAAGGCATATTAATTCTCTAGTGAAATTCAGGATAGAGAGGGAACAGGGGATACTCGATGCTGTTCCTGACAGGTGCTTTAACCAGGAGAATTGAACAGGAAGAGAAGCAGCCTTGAAGTTGCATGGATTGAGATCCATAGGAAGAAGCAGGTGTGTCATTATATACAGGTTTCTTTTTTGCAGCTTTTGGCATGGCTTACTTAGAAGCAACAAATAGCAAGTTCTTTTTGTCTGCTCAGCACCTGCAGCTTGTGAGGATAAAGAACTCAGAGTTGTAGAAGAAGTAAATGTGACCAGCTGACAGGAGGGGTGCTGTGGAGGGGAGGGTGTACCTGTATTTACCTGTATTTATAAACAGTACAAAACAACACTCATTTTGCACAAGTTATATGATTACCTGTCTAACTGTTGGGGTTATTGCATTAGTTGTTAAACTATGACAGCAGCATTTTTTCAGGGGTTCCTATTTTATCTTTCATTGCTTCCCTGATGGGAAATATAAGTTTGGTGTTTGTTGGATTTCAGCATCTGTTGCTTTATTTTGATTTCTGTTTCACTAGACAAACAATCTCATCAACATCTGGTCTGTAATTTGAAATGCTGTTCTTAACTCTTAAGAATTGCAAATTAGATTGAGGCTGTCACGAAATGTCAGATAACTGGGGAATCACCAAGTGTCATTTCAATTGCTGTCTGAGGATGCATCTGAGTCACACTATGGTTTTGTTTAATATTTTTGTTGTTTTTTAGTGTAGTATCAATAAATGTATTTAAGAATTGGCTCTGACTTGCAGCAATTTTTCAGGGCATTGTTTCAGAGTGTACTGAAATCTTGACATTTAGTCAAGCTCTGACATTTTCTGTTGGAGCAGATTAAACCTTGCTCCGTGAGGGTGCATTTCAATAGCCCAGAGCAGGACACTCCCAGGGTCACCTTTGCTGCTGATGTAACGTCTGACTTTTAGGCAAGAAAACACCAGGACTGAACTTGGGCTCTGTCTGGAGCTGCAGGATGTGTCATGTGTTTCCATGGGCTGAAACTCCAAATCACCCTTTCATGTTTTGGTTTGAGTACAAAACTAAATTCCAAGTGAGCCAATTCCATAGAAACAGAAGAGCCTTTCTAATCATCATCTGCTCGATGCATTGGTGATTTCTGTAGGCACATTGTCCTCTGTTGTCCTCCTGCAAGCACAATGTTCATGTCAAATTCTTTCACCCAAGCTGTCAGAAAACTGGATGACACCTCCTGTCTTGGATTGGCTGCTTGGACACTTCCATAGGGCATTTCTGGAAAACTCCCTTATCACCATCTAGGCAGAACAAATGGAGATTTCAAGTTGCAGAATCTTTTTGCTCTCTAGAAAAAAAGCCAAACCTGCATTAAAATGAAATTCTACAAACTGTTTCAGGGTGAGGTTTTTGTTTAGGAAACAGAGGAGGCTGGAGAAGTATTGAAGAGCTTTGATGCTGTGCCTCTGGGAACCTGAGTGCCAGCTGATGTATAGGAAATTTGCATTTAACTTGTCTGTCTCGATGAGTAGGACATTGTTGTGTATTCTGTATTTGCTGTACAGATACTCAGGACTGGGTTCTGCTCTCTCATTCCCTTGAGGAGCAGAAGGAGCTCAGTGCATCTGATGGGGATGTTTTCTTTCCCTCTCTTGTCACAGAGAGGCTGCATCACAGATGCATTTTTGTGCTCAGAAAACCAAAAGGTCAGAGCAGCTGTTTTTGCCAAAGAACTGCCTGTGGCCTGCAAAACAAGAGGGTTGCTTTTAGTGGGAACTGAAGTAAGGAGTGTGCTGGGAAGGCAGGAAGGCTGTTCAGTGTCCTGGTATTGACACTGAGGAGTCAGGGTCTAAAAGAAGGAACAGGAATGTTGTTGGGTGGCTCTTGCTGAGGCTCTTGGGGAAGGCAACAAAGGGAAAGGCAGACAAGTAGAGGATTTGGCATGTTCAGGGGCTGAAATTTCCTGGAATTCTACACTGACTGTCTTAATCCACTTGTTTCTCAAATTCCCAGGGTTAAAACTGAAGAGGGATGTCAAACTGCCTGCTAAGATTAAATTAATTGATGCTGATGTTCAAAATTATTTAATCTGCACGGAGAGTCTGCCTTGAGCTCTGTGTGTAGCTCTGTCTTCCCCCTGGTTTCCTTCTGGGCACTCTCTACCCCAGGCACCCACAGCCACACGTGTTGCTTCCTGTGCTGCTTTTCCCTGGGTGATGCACCTCCACTGTGGCTTGAAAAGATGGTTTTTTTCTTAGTTTGGCTGATAATCTTAACTTTGAGCATCTGTGCAACAGGAAAGAAAATTCCCCCAGGATACTGTCAGGGAGAGGATCCTGCCCCTGGGATAATTATATACCTGAAATGAAAAAGTCTCTCTAATTTATACTTTAGAATCATTGAAAATTTGGAATGTATTTTGAATCTTTATCACTCAAAGGTTTCTTTGAGTGTAGGCCGGTGCATCTGAGTTAAACCTGTGTTTGTTGCAGTGATAAACAGCAAACTTCCAATGTAATCTGGATCCTTGGGAAATGTGCACTGTGGATTATAAATGAAAGAAGGTCAATGGGAAAGTGACCACAGCAAGCAGAGCTGTCACCAGCTGTTAGAGCACAAACCTATTCCCTGATGCTTTGGCTCAAGCACTCTTCTTTTCCTTCTGTGTGAGGAAAGGTCAAGGAAGGGGCTCCCTGTGTTCCCAGATGTGACTCCTGCGTTGAGTGGCAGGGTGGAAAATGATGTTGTGTGCTCTTTGGGGCAGGTACATCCATTAGGAGGCCCTGTGTGTGAGTGCTCCTCTTTTGATGGTGTCCCAGTGGTCATTCCAGGTCTGTACCTGTGACCTTGGCATGTTTTCCAAAGACCCAAATACCACAGTCGATGGAAGTCGTGGCCTCTCTCTGAAATAAGGCAGCGTGTGCTATTGCAGAGATCCTGTGTCTCTTCAGCCACAGGGGTGGGATGTTTCAGCACAGCATTCCAAGCCCTCCATGGATTCCCGTGTCGTGGGTTCCCGTGTCGTGGGTTCCCGTGTCGTGGGTTCCCGTGTCGTGGGTTCCCGTGCCGTGGGTTCCCGTGTCATGGATTCCCATGTCGTGGGTTCCCATGTTGCAGAGCAGCTCTCAGAAGCGGCAGTAATGAGTCTGCAGGAGCTGCTGACAGCAGGGGAAGAGAAGAGCTACATAATTCCATTATCCTCTTTACTCACAGAGAGCAAACCCTTTGTAACCCCCTCCCTTCATGGATACTAATGCCTCTGGAATCCCTTTGTTCCATCAAACCTCAGCCAGTTGAGGATCCCCCTTTGAGGCTGTAGTGGCTCCAGTCAGAGCCTGGCATTAAGATGTACATAATTTCAGGGGTCATAATCCCAACATATCTCTTCTTTTCAATTTCCATTAATTTCTGGTGTTTAATTGAAAAGGAAACATCCCTAACTGTGCCATTGCTATTTCTATCCTGTCCAAACCCAGCAGAGCTTTTGGAATTGAAAAATGCTGAACTTCTCATTCCAGCAACTTCATTTTTAATGATTCAGGAGTTGTTCCTCACCTGATCACTTCAGCTGTGTAAGCCAAGAACGTTGTTTTCTGGGAAGTCTTTGGCTTCCCATTCCTGACTCTCTGCAACACCACTCTGGCTGTCAGGAGGAATCTGGTGAGGTGGTGCCTTTCTGTGTCCTGGAGAGCCTTTCCCACAAACAGTGTGGGGTTTGGGCACACTCTGGTCAGGTTGGCTGTAAAACTGTGATAACTCCAAGAGCCAGGGAAGCTCCCTGGATTTATGTGACTGGTGAATAACCCACTGTCCACTGTGAGAAACAAGTCTGTGGTAGGAAGTGGTGCCATCCCAAAACACAGCATTTTCCCTTGCTTTTTTATTTATTAATAGGCAGTACTGTTGGATTTGAACAGGAGCCTTCATGAATATATTTAATTTAAGGTACCAGAGGCTTACAGAAGTGCAGAACATCCTATATATGTTAGTTTGTAATTAATTCATTATTAATGAAATACTTACATTAACAAACCGCATCATTATAATTTTTTAATAGAGTTTATGTTGTCGGAGGTTTATGAATTTCTGAGTAGACCTTGTGATCAGGAGCTTGATTCCTTGCTTTCAGATCTTTATTAAAGTAAATTTCCTCTAATAAAGATTTTTCTTCCCCCTCCAGGAATGTCTCAAGTCTTTCTGGGTAAGGAAAGATCTGCTTATTCAGGTTATTCCAGGGCAACATAGACCTCATTTTTCTTGGTTTCTGGTTGGGAGCAGGAGATGGCTGAGTCATTTTTCAAGGGGAGCCCTTTGTGTGTATAAACCATGACCCTTGATGATGCTGTCAGCCATTTGATAGAAGCATTAATTTACTTGTAATGGTTTGCACTATTAAGGCTCCTGACACATTTTAGAAACCTTATCTTGGTGTTGTTCTGTGCTGCCTGTTCGTGTCTCCAGTTAGCAGGGAAGGGAAGAAGGATGAGCAGATGAGAATGAGGATTTCGGGCTAAAAGGCAGGAGTTTTATCTTGTACAATTGGATTTATCACAACAGTAATGCCAGTCTTTTTCTCTCTATATACACATGCACAAATCTAAAATTTAATTATGTATTTTTTCCTCTGTTTCCCAACACGTCACACGACATGATTAACACTAAGGTGCAAATAATGGGTTGGTGCATCATGTTATTTGCATTGAGAAGTGTTTTGCTGGTCAGTTTTCACATGGGTAAGATGTGCACACAGTAAAGAGGAGCATCCTAAACCCAGATATTATTTTCTCTCTGAATGCACATAGGACATCCTCTGAAGGGAAATTTTTTATAAAGTGCTGGATTTCATTGGTCCCACTCACTGTTTGTCAGGCTGTACACGGATCTGAAAATTATTTGAACATGTGGCCACAGAAATTTTTTTTTTTTGTAGTTAGGTGATATTTTTGAAAGGTGTAAGTGTAACTCTAATATATGGGAATGTTTCAGTTGTGTTCAGTACGTGCCAGGAAGAAAAACAGATGCTCTTTTTTCTGTGGCAGCTGAGCTGAAGTCAGTGCTGACGTTCTTGTTTACAGCACAGCATCCTAGAAACAGACTATTCAGAAGATTCCTTGTTTTCCTTCCAGTCATTTGAAGTCTTAATTGTCGTATTCTCCTGATTTTCTTGTCTTGAGATAATGGAATTTAATACTGACATTGGGGTTGGGGATCACAACCCCAAGATGCTAATGAAGCCACATACTGTAATTACTGCTTGGAAAATCATCTGCAAAGTACTCGCTGACCAGAAAGGTCTGATGTATCCCTTGTTCGGAGAGGGGTTGTTTTTGCTGCTTTGTTTCAGCTGTCGGTGTGTGCTTTCCATCCCCGCTCAGTCTGGACGCGAGACACCCACTGTGGGCGGGGGTGATGAGAGGAGACAAAGCATCTGCGCTCCTCGCTAATTTTATCCTCCAGCTCTTCCCTCTCAGGATGCTCCTGCACACAGAGGAGCTCGTAGGCGATCAGGGAGCAAATGCTTTTCCCCAAGTAAACTAATTACATGCCAGACAGAAGCGATTCTGCCAAAATGACTGATCTTCCTCCAAAATCATTCCAGAAGTGTTTTGTTTCTTTCTTTTTTTTTTTTTTTTTACCCCCCAGCTTCCAAGAGGGAGTAGGAGTCTGGTAGGGTGTAGTTGTGTTAGTGGAAGCTATGGCTGAATCCAAATAAATAGGAGCCTTTAGTGGGTGTGTGCTGTGTTAGACTGTGCAGAATATTCTGTCAGTCTCTGCTGAAGTTCATCACTAGAGATTCCATGTCTTGTGGCACACACTGCACGTGCAAAGTCACTGAATTAAATGTGCATTTTGGGACAAGCAGATAACACCAGGAGTTGGGGCAGGACTCTCATACCTCTGTTTCCACGTGCCCTGGCTACGTGAGTGGTTAGAGCTGCAGGAGACAATTCCCAGCCACAATTTCCTTGATTAATGAACCTCCTTTCTTGATTGCAGATTGTCTGCAAACAGATTGCAATTTTAACTAACTTGTTTGTTATTTATCATAGTTTTGTGTGCAATAATTCGTTTCCCCTCTGGAAATTGTTGTTGGTAGTTAAGATTTACTCTGTGGTCCTGAGAGGATGCTGAGAGCAAACTCTTCCCTTCAAATGTCTGTGATAATCAAATAGAGAATGTGGGAGCACAGTTGGAGCAGAATCCTGCAGAAGTCAGGGGGATGTTTGCATATCATTTTTCTCATTGTTTGTTCAGCTGTAGCAGTGAGGGGAAAACTGACACCATTTAATAGCTATGCAGTAGCCCGTGTAAAATGAGTCTGATGGGCCCTGGGGAGCTCCCAGCACACCCATCCCAATCTCTTGGATCACCTCCACGGCTCACAGGGATTGACAACCTGTGTTGGCTGCAGAGCCCAAGCAGCACGTGGCTCTGGAGTCTGAACCCTGTTTTCATGCAGGATTTGGTTCCTGCCAGAACTCACTGGGGAGATGCTGCTCAAACAGCACAGAAAGGTTTATGGTACCACTTCTCCTGCTGTGCCTGCTATTATGTTCCTAAAAACGTCCTGGGCCTGATGAATATTGATATTATATATTTCCTTCTTAGCCATTCCTCCAGAGGCATGGGGATTCTGTTTCACTATTTTCTAGCCAGAACTCAGCTACTCTCTTTTCGGTTGGGTTTGTTTGGTGTGGCTGGGGGAGAAAATACCACAACCCTGAGGGTTTCTGTGCACTGGGGCAGCTTTGGTACCAATCCCAGGCTGGCTTTGACTGGGTAAAGCTGTTACAGAAGTGAACAGCCCTTCAGTTCTCTCTGATCTTCCTGCTGAGGCTGCCAACAAAGGCTGGGTTTGTACCTGTGTTTCTTATGACAGCTCCTTGTCTTGGAGGAATTGGAAAGAGATCACCAGCTTGTCACAGAACAATGACCCTGTCCCTGCAGTGCTGAAGGAGCTTTGATCCAGCTATGCTGCTGTGGGTGATCCTACAGCAATTTATTAGCAATTTATTGAGCCTTTGTGCCTCTTTTAAAAAATAATTAAAACACTGTATATTCACTTGTGAGAGTTGGTTCTGTCCAAAGGTAGACAAGGAAACACTTTGTTTTACTTCCTTCCTTCACAGTTTGGGTTGCCACAATAGACAACATGAAGCACAGACTGGAAAGAGGCCAGGAGACCCATCTGCTAAAAAAGAGGGATCCTTCTAATTACAGTCTAGTCACAGGGCCTGAGGATAATGACATACCTTTCCTCCTATGAATATTTTCATGAACTTTGCCTGTCTCAGGAGATTCCCTCGGTGCTGTGCTAAATTGGGTTCTTCCTGTGGACACAAAAGGAAAGGACAAAAGAAGATGTATGTTCCAGTCTTAGCATGAAAACCTGTATATTCTCACTAATTAAACAGTAAAAGGATTCTGCCCCAATTTATAAACAAAACAGTTAAAACAGAAGGTCAGGGCATTTTCTTGTTGTATCCAAGTGTGTGTTTTAATGCTCTGCAAATTGGATTTGAGAAAGGAAGTTTCTTGCTTTGGTTGCTGTTTGAAAGTTTCCATTAATGGTACACAGCATCAAAAAGTGCATTAAAATGTTGTTCTAGGAGTGAATTCCATTGTGCCCATCCACCTGCTCATGCATTTCTAATATGCTCAGTATGATCCCTTTGTTCTCCTTCAGTTTTGATTTTTAGCTTCAAGCAGTTTGATGGTTAAAAATGAGGTGCATTTGAGCAGTGGGGTCTTAGTGCGTGTTGGTGATCTGGAGATAGTTATGAAAATAAATAAAAATTCCCTTTGCAGTGTGTGCATCCAGGTCACCTCCAGACAAACTCACAACAATCCTTTATTTGTTCAGGACAGTGAGAATAGCTGTGAAGATGCCTAGTTGCAGGTGTTCAACAAAAACCAGCCAGAGAGAAAACCCCAGCCGATGTAACCTGGCAGTCCTACCCTCTGTGACCTCCGTTCCTCGTAATTCTGACTGCCCTGATTCCCAGTGCTCATAAATAATCCATGACCTCAGTGGCACAGAGAAATTCCCTTGTAGCATTTCACATAAAGACCAAGATTCTTATTAATTTTGCATAAGTGATCTTTCTCCTGATGCTGAAACCTGCCTGCAGTGACTCCTGAGCAGTGCTAGGACTGGCTTTGCTGGTTTCCTTAACCTGCAGCAGGACCAAGGGGTCTGTTAACTCCAGTCCTTCCTCCTTATATTCCTGTGCTGGTAGAGCAGTTTTCTTTTTAGTGCTTTGCCTTTTCTCTTGCAGCTGAACCCTCAGGGGTCACTCAGAACTCAACTCAAAGTTTAAAAATAGTAATTAAAAAAAAAAAAAGGGGTACAGGGATAGAGCCACAGCTGTAGCAGAGCAGTTCCTGCTCTGCCTGTGCTGATGGGCCAGATGCTCTCCATACAGAACCCCAAAGCCAATCAGCCCCCCTTGTGTCCTCCTGACACTTGCTGTGCCTCAGGGCTCTTTTGTGTTCATCTCTGGTCCTGCAAGGGTGCTCAGGAGAAGGTTCTGACAGGTCTCTGCTGCTTCTCGTGTCATGTGGAGAATAATTATACCATTAGAGTAGTAATAAAATAAGCAAGCAATTAAAAACCCATTTCAGAGACCTACCCCGAACTTTTTATGACTTGAATGTTTGATGGAAGAATTGAAGGAGTTTCCATTTCAGTCCTAACTGTCTGATTCTGTTTTCATCTTAGTTCTTTGTGTGATATAATGCTGCCACTTTATGTTCTTTTAGATAATGTTTGGTATTTTATGCTGGATTTCCCCTTATGTTTTTGTCTCATTTCATCATCTCGTTGCAAGGTAATGCAGGAAAGAGAAGCTGTTCATTAGGAGGAGTTCTGAACTATTTTTGGCTCTTGGATATTTTGAAGAAGTAGTTTTAAAACCTGTGTTATATTCAGTTGTATGTTTGCACTTGCAGAAATGATTGAAGGTGTTTTTTAAGCTACATGTGAGTGATGAAGGTGGGTAAGGTGCATAAATCAAGTAACTACCTGGGGTAATATAATTAGCAGGATTCACCTACATGAAGCCACTGACCTTAAAGGATTAAGTTGTTTTAGCCAGTCATATTCCACAGCCTTTACTCAAGTAAGTAATTCTGCTGAAGCTTTTTTTTCCCCCCACTTTTGTTTGTATAGAAGACAAATGAGAAGAAATAACAACTTTGGGTGACTCATTCCTTATTTATCACCATTTTCTACCAGCTGTGGTGAGCAGACATGGAGCAAAGTTTGAATGTGGAGTAGGTTTGTCCTGAATTACCAAAAAGTGACAATGAAGATGGCATTGGGTTGAATTCCCTGTTCTGTCACTTTAGCAGAGTTGTGGGTTTTTAAAAAAATAAGTGTATGTATTGAAATGGAAACACTGAACAAACAACTGTACATTTGGGAGAATCTACTTACAACATGGTTTACCCCTTCCTGCCCACCCTGTGAGCTTTTCAGATGCTTAAATATGATACTTTTTAATTGCCCAGTGTCAACAGAAAAAAATCAGCTCTGTTAAACAGTCTGTCCACCCTGGGAAAAATTCAATCAGTACAGAGCACTTGGCTTTGCTCAATTTAGCTGGATTTTAATGAGCCACTTCACACTGTACACTGAGCTGTGCCACGGGGTGATTAGAGGAAAGCAAATACAGGGTCAGGGAGCTCCTGATTTGTGGTAGTTTGGAAGAGTAACACAGGCCAATATCTGAAAATTGAGCCCAAGTTTGACAGCTGAGAGAAACAGGTTGTGTTAAAAGCCACATGGAATAACCAGGCTGAAGTTTCTCAGCTCTGACCATCCACAACATTCCAGTGCCTTCTGCTGGATTTCACCTGAATTCATGTGTGACATAAAGTTCTAGCACATGCTCCAAAACTCCTGCATAAAGCAGACATAAAACTGCTTTTTGGTGTTCTGTCTTTACCTTTGGTCAGGGAAATGAAGAATTTGGGACAAAAATTTAATGAATGTGTCTTTCTATTAGAGTTTTCCAGCTCAGTGTATCATAAAGCATGTCACTGTGGCACTTGAGTCAGGGGTTTGAGGGTGTTTAAGCTCCTGACTGCCATTCATTCCAGCTGTCAGTGCAGAATGGGCACTGGCACATGCCCAGGGAGTGGAGACAGGGCACTGAATTCCAGCCCAGCAGTTTCTGATGATTTTGGATAAATCCCTCATCTCCTCTGAGGGATTTATAGCAGGGCCCCACCTAAGCATTAGGTCTGACAGGTGGAGTAGGTGGAATATCGACTGTGAAAAATAGGGATATCTTTGAATTCCAATTGTGGCATGTTGTTTGATTAACATGATCCCATATTGTTAGTGTTAATCAAAATTAAAGAAATAGCACACTCTGAGGACAGAGATCTGTTCGTGTTAACTCTGCAAAGCTTTGTGTCCAGGCTGCCTCAACCCACCAATGTAAAACATTGGAAAACCAGAAGGGAGTTTCAGTGAGTATGGAGCAGGATCACAGAATCCCAGACTGTTCTGGGCTGGAAGGGACCCACAGGGATCATCAAGTCCAACTCTTCAGTCAAGGGCCCACACAGGGGATTGAACCCACGACCTTGGCATTGTTACAACCAAGTTTTGGAAGGTAATACAGTGTGAGGTCTGTCCAGGATCATGCCAGGGGACTTCAGAGGGCTTCACCTGCTGAGTTTTTCCTCATAGATGTGGGAGATTTGAGTTCAGGCTTCCAGCCTTACCCTGGTTGGATAACCCCCTCCATACACAGGGCACATCCTGTTCCTGCATGGAAGAACAGCTGCTTTGTAAGGTTGGCTGCTCAGATCTTCCCAGAGCTGGGCAGAAGGAGGCTGAGTTCACCTCTCTGGCCCCCTTCAGCACATCCAGGCTGTGCCCAGGGGTGCTGGTACACCAGGAGGACGTGGGTGATTCACCCCCACAGCAGCCCCTGAATCCTTTTCCTCTGCTGTGTCCATGGCCCCACTCAGGAGCATTAAATAATACATAGTGACCTTGCATAAAAACTTCTTTCCTTGTTGTTTGCTATTTGAAATAGTGTTCATCTATTTAGTTTTTCCAGTGCTGTAGCTTTTTATTTTGTGTGTTGCTCTTTTATGCGTTTATTGTCACTACAAACAAGCTTGGCTGTTCTCACTTTATTATCTCTGCAGAATTAACTTGGCCTTGCATGGTTTCTGACAGGCCTTTGAATTTTGGTATTGGCTCTGCATTATTAATACCCCCAAGGCTTTTATTGTTCTGGATCTTTTTGAACATGACCTTACTCACTTTATAGTGATGTTCATCACTTCTTTTTTTTTTTTTTTGTCCTTTTGAGAGTTCTTAGAGTTGTGAACTTCTTGAAATAAGGATGGTGGAAGAGAAAGGTATCTCTCCATACTTGCAGAATAGTAATATTATTGTTTCATATATATAATTAAAAAATAAATAGCAAGTTATAAATCTCCAATAACACAATGTCTATTAAAGTTATAAATATATGGTTTGCTACTGTAAGCATTTAATTAATAATGAGGTAATGGCAAATTAACACACATAGGATGTTCTGTGTTTCTCACTCTCCTGTCAGTGGCCAGAGAAAGAGCAGAATGAGATTTACTGAATTTGAGGAATTTGTTGAAATTTTTGTGTGTTTTCCCCACATCTTATGGTCTGTTTTCAGCATGAACGAAAATTACACCTTGCACTCAGTGAGCTCCTTAGGGCAGGAAAGAGCCACAGCAAAGCTTTGCTGAGCATCTTGGTTTGGGCCTTGGGAGGCAACTGCAAAGTTCAATTAATTGAGCTCATACCAGACCAGAATGGCTGAAATAATGTTACCCTTATATATGCATTTCAAGGAAGCAGTTTTGCAGAAAGGTTGTTTACCAGTTTATTAGACTAATTATAAGTAAGTAAATTAGATCCTTGACCGATTTCCATGGAGCAATGCAAATTTTAGTTACACAGAACATTCTAGAAAACTTTAATTGGCAAGTTTTAGCTGAAAATTTTTAGGGAAAGATCATCTTCCAGGTTATTTCCTTCCTCTGACAGCTGACATGGCTCAGATCAGTTTGGTTTGCATTGAGGGGAGTGCTGGAGAATTCCTGCCTTTTTCTCAGGAGTTACTCTGTGTTTCTGTGATAGCAAAATTTTACCCTGTTTTTTAAACAGCATTTTCTCCCCCGAGTTCCCTGCAGCAACTCAGTGGAAAGAATACATCAAAAAATGAAAGGAATAACATTAATGTGAACCTCTCTCATCTTAGAAAACACCAGGAGTTCCCCATTAGTATGGAGATCTCATTCCAAGGGAAATGAAAATTTACTGAAGAAATCTTTTGACCCAGTCAAATCTCATGTGAACCAAACCTGAACATACCATATCACCCACTCAGCTGTATTTTCAACAACCCCTTTCAATGTCCTGAGAGAAATTAGAGAGGGAAAAGGAAGCTGGGGGAAGGGAGAAGAGGGTCCTACACATGTCCTGAATTTCCTTTTTTCTGCATAGTTCCTTCACCTTTAGGGCAGTGTGGGAAGGGAGTTGTGCCCTGTGGCAGAACTGTGACACCTTAATCACAATTAATGCCTACAAATAAAATACCTTTACCTTTATTGACTTATTCCTTGGAGTAATCAGAGTGAGCGGGCTCTGGAAAGCCAACTGGTGTAAGGAGGTGATTTGGGGAGCCTCTGGTTTCACTGTTTAATGTGTGTCCAGGAGCAAAGGAGGTGTGAAGTGCTGGGACAGGAGGTCCCAGATCCCCCCTCCTTCCTGGGGATGCCCAGGGGGGTGTTTGCTGGCCCAGACTGCCCATCATTCCGCTCTTCTCTCCTCCACAATTCCCTGCCCCGCGCTGACATCCCAGCAGGACCCCCCCACCCATCCACTGGTGACACATTGGATTTGTTTCCTGCTGCAGCCCCGGGCAGTTCGCTGGGCACAGCAACATGACGTTGTATGATCCATGTGACCACATCATTAGCCATGTAATTTATTGCCTAATTTCCCTAAGTACAGCAGCAACCAATTAAAATAATCAGAAACAGCAGCCTGGGATGGAGAAACAACAAATCCATCGTGAGGGTTGGGTTGCTGGTGGATTTTTAGGCAGTCTGAGTTAGAGCTTGCTGACGTTAATAACAGTACTATTGAATATTCTCATTACAAAGTATGTTATGGCAGAGCAGTCATGTGGCTTTTGCCTGCCTGGTGGGATTTTCCGTGTGAAGAGAACCAAAGGCAATCCACTGTTCTTCCCATTAGAGTATTTTCTTAATAGTTAGAAGATCTGAAAAGATAGCTGGAGTGCTGAGTTGTCGTTTGAGTGTTTATATACAGTTTAATGAGAGTGCAGCCGGTGCCCTGAGAATACTGTCTGCACTGTCATTTCATAACTGCTCCCTTCAGGGTGAGTCTTTAAACGTCTCTTTTTGCTTTGTAAACATCTCATTGTTCCACACAATTATTGTTGTTGCTGGATCTTCTTTGTTCTTCTAACAAGTCTTCCCATTCTTATCTCTTTGTCTCACCCTTCCTCCTGTCGTGGCCTTGAAGCTTTGGCTGCTCCTTGGCCCCAGCCTGATCCATTTGGCCATGGCCATGGTTCCCAGGCCAGCATCTCATCTGTTATCCAGGAATATTTAGTATAACACAGCTGAATATGCATAAAATCTTCGCCTCTCTCAGCTATATAGGGCATATCCCAAATGAGTTTTTATAAACCCTGTGTTAGTGTATTTATTTATTCACTTTGGGTTAGAGCTCAAGGCTTAACAGTTACTGAAAAACTGACATCTTGAAAAATTAAAATGGGTAGAAAAACAGAAAAAAAAACCCATTTAAAAATCTGGGCAGAGCCCTATCTCCTCCTTTTAATTTTCTGACAAATATAGCCTGAAAATAAGTGTTACTCCAGCATTGTGGGACAGGGTTTTATTTGCTTCTTTTTTTTAAAGAAAACTCAAGCACTCCAGACTAACACCACCATCCCCTATTGGCTCACAAAGGTCCAGTAAGTAGGTCATTTACTGTCTTTTTGCAGACACAGAATGCCCAGGGAATACACCTCAAGCTTCTGTCCAGTTTAAAAATATTTATTCCAAGTTATAAGTCTATGGAGAAATTCATATGAGTTTTATAGATCTGGGATTTTTTCCTGCCACTGATTTTATCTGCTGTGCAGTGCCCAGTGTGAAGGTGCAGAAGGAGCTGAGCTTGTTGGGTTCTTACTCAAAGAATTGTCACAAAACTTTGAATAGGAGCAGCCCCACAGTGTGTCAAGTGTGAATGGCTGAAGGTTTGAGAACTTCCCTCAGTAATTTAAGGAAGTTCTTCTCTTTATGAATAAGACATGCCTTGAAACCCCCTTAGTGATAGGGCTGATTTTGCCTCTGATAAACAGGAATTCCTTTCCATGAATTTCAAGGCTGTCTTGGAAACCCTGAGTGTGTGACCCTCTTGTGCTTGGTCAGAGGGTTCCAGAAATCAGGTAAAGGTGCACACTTACTCTTTCTTAAATCTCTGAACTCGTTAGTTACAGTGACCTAAAATTAAAGAACTGTTGCAAGTTTTTTGTCTTGTATCTGTGAAAACCAGCAGATATTATAGATTGGAAGAACTAACTTCTTGTATGTGAAAATAACCCTTCTAGAGTGCAGGCTTTTCACAGGCCAGGAACTTGTGCCATAGATGGATTTATTATTTTTTAACATAGAGTGCATTCAAACTGGTAAAAAAATCCATGGGTGAGGAGCAATAACAGCTCTGAGGCTGGACAAAGACACTCTGTTAAAAAAAAAAAACAACAAACCAACAAAAAACAAGCAAGAAAAGGGCCAAAAATGGGGATTGGATGAGGCATCCCCTAATTACTATTGGATCCCAGAGAAAAAAAGACTCCATTCTATAGTGCTGTGATAAACAATGCTGATGTGTACAAAAGGGCAGATTTAATCTGTGTAATTCTGGCTTGAGTTTATGGAGTTGCAAACATGATGTTCTTTTAGCACCCTTTTCTTCAGTGTGACATGAACAAGTTGGTTTAATGCACCATATGCTGCTGGTGGAGATCTCCTGACGTCTTCTCACCTTGGAAAACAGAGCTTTGTAAGGAGATTATTGAAAGTAAGGAGGATAAAATGCATTGGGGGGATAGTGGCATCCTCAGCTTTCTTTTCATTTACTAAAAGCACTTTTAAAAGGTTAAAAAAGGAAAATTTAAAATATGTCTTTTCACCTCTTTAGAATGAAAATGACCTGAATAAATTATGTAAGGGTTTCTCACAGGGGGGTTCTGGCTCAGCTCCATCAAAGTGACATCACTGTGAAAGGTTGTCAATTGGCATTTCTTTGGTCTCAGGGAAAAAAAAAGAGCCAAAAGCTTGTGTGGATAAATTGGATACTGCAATTTATGCAGCCTTAGCTTTGATTGCAGAATACATTAAGCCCAACAGTTAATATGATATGCTCTGTGGAATCTGCTTTATGGCTGGGTTAAATTGCAAATACAATAAGCTGGTAACTGACCCAAGGCACTGATATTTCTGTCATTTCCCATTTGTTATCTGTGCTCAGTTTGGGGACAGAAAACAACACAAGTCCATGTCCAGTGTTGGGTGAGAGCACCTGCAGGAGTCTGTGCTGTGGGAGGATCTGCAGCCAGGGCTTGCAGGCAACTGCTGAGCAGAAATCTGTGTCAGCTGTGATTTTCCTTTTCTGGCCTGGAAAGCAAAATAATCAGCTATAAATAGCACACTTGAAAGGGACCACAAAATCTGCCCAAGTAAATACAATGTTGGGTGCTTCACAATGCCATGTCTTGCATCTTCCCAGGATCCCTCTGAGGAGGAATACGCAGGAAATGGAGAGGTCAAGCACAGGCTGACACTTTTTGAGTTCTCTGCTTGTTAGCTGAGCATCTGGCAGAATTCTGCTTAGTTTGTAATTGATAAAAAGTAGTAAAAGTGAAATGTCAAACCTAATCTCCATTTAATTCATGTATGTTGAGGTCAGGCCAGTGTGATTCTGATAAGGGGAAAGTTGCCCTTGGGACATGTTGATGTGGGGTCAAGATCAGGATCTTTGCCAAGTAGCTCTTGTCCTCCTGCAATGTTTTTGAAAATTACAGATTTCATGGTGTCAGTCTGGGGGTGATTATTATTACAGCAGGGAACTGCCAGAGGATTCTGTTCAGGAAGGGAGCCAGAGATCTATCAGGAGCTTTCTGGTCCAGGAACACTGAATAACCTCCCTGAGTGACAGTCTCATTCCACACTCGTAGTGTGAGTGCATTTTGGTCCCTGATCTTAGCTGAAACTTGTAATTTACTGTAGCAATAGGAAAAATGTACCCTGACACTGAGAACATACTTACCTGAAAATTGCCATTCTCTGGCTTTTGGAAATAGAGCCAAGAACACCTTCTACTTACATTTCTTTTGTTCTCCTACTCCAGAATGTTTGGCAGTGCTTTGTTTGTTTGCCTGCATCTTGCAAACTTTCCCTTGGAAAAGACCTCCCTGAGTGTCTATTCTGTAGAAACACTTAGGTTAGAAAAGACCTTTAAGATCAGAGTCCAACCATTGACCTCATGTGTTTTTATTAACACCTGCAAAATATTTTGTCTGATTTCTTGGGCATGTAGTTTATGCTTTGTAATGTCTTATTTGTTTTAAGTAGTGCTTTGTTAATTTACAGTCTTGTGAGTGGTGTGTTTAGTGAGCACCAGTCCAGGGGAGAGAAGTTGGTTTATGAGGCTTTGTGGTGCAGGTGTCCAATCCGTTGTTCTTGGCACTATCAAGTACTTGACATCACAGAATCACAGACAGAATCCCAGACTATTCTGAGTTGGAGGGACCCACAAGGATCATCGAGCCCAACTCAAGTCAATGGCCCATACAGGGGATTGAACCCATGACCTTGGCATTATTACAACCAAGTTTTAACCAACTG
>JAWWEV010000134.1:2019639-2047037 GCA_035583235.1 Hafferia zeledoni
GGCCCATACAGGGGATTGAACCCATGACCTTGGCATTATTACAACCAAGTTTTAACCAACTGAGCTCATCTCAGGGTCCAGGCTGGGTACTGGTTACTGGTTAGCAGCTCTAAACCTGTGTTTGACCAGCAGCCACTCTCTCCATTTCACTCCCATCTCTGCTGTGAGTGCCAGTTTTTTCCGTGCCTGTTTTCATTCCCAGGTGAAGTCCACAAAGCTCCACCTGCATGAAGAGCTCTGAGTCATTCACTCATAGCTGGAATCAGCATGAGAAATCCCACTTTGTCCTGGGGCTGGTGGAGGGAAGCCCAGCCAGGAACAGCAGGGCAGCCACAGCCTCCAACAGCACCTGGAGGTGGTTGCCAAACACAGTGTGTGTAGTTGGAGTAACACAAGTGTTGTGGTTTCCCAGTTCCTGATTTCTCTTCCACTGGCTCAGAACCCTGCTTGGAATTACAGTTTGCCTTGTTGTGTGTGAGAGGCAATTAATAATAGTGCTAATAATTAACTCCTCTGTTGCTGTGTGGTATGAAACTTGAGGTGATGTTTTGCATCTTGCTGTGGTTTCAGTGATGCACCTTTAGATTGACTTTATCTAATACTACTTTAGGCCAGAGGAATGATGTGTGTGAAATAATAAGGTGGATTCTCATGGTGGTGGAGCATCACAGACCATCCTTGCTCTCCTGTTTGTGTCCTGAAGGTCTGAAAGCCCTGGCTGGGTAGGTCCAGAGGCCAAGCTTGCTTTCCATGTCCTTCCAGTTGCAAACTGCACTTTGTACCGGTGTGGCAGCAGGAGGCAGCCCAGTTCCCAGCTCCTGCTGCCCCAGTGGTTCTGCTGGTGGTCAGTGGGGTTTGGAAATGAGGTTGTGCAGCTCAGCCTTGGAGAAAACCAGGGAGATGGGAGTGGTTGCTAAGGATGTGGGATCAGCCGGGATCGCTATGGCAACAGCGTTGCCAGGAGGAGAAACTTTGCCTGCAATCACTCGGAATCCATCACTGCTGATCTCTACCTGTGTCTCATTGCAAAGCCAACCTCGGTGTTCTGATCCAAAGCACATCCTTTGTTAAATCCTTAAGGATTTGTGTGCTCTGTTTGCTCAGTAGTCTGGTACAGAGGGGAAAGAAACATCTGTGAGGAGTCAGGGAGTGCTTGAGGGGCCAGGTCAGAGAGAGGCATTTGCACAGACAGCCATATGAATAATCAGGTTGCATTTGTGTTATCCTTGGCTTGACGTTGAAGTTTTTCATTTCAGGTGATGAGATGACTTAAGTCTCTTATGGTTTTGTCCAAGGCTTGTTTCTAGTGCAGATTCCTTCGGGTGCCTTTTATGTTCAGTCACCTTTATTGGTTTTACATGGAGAGATTTGGATTGTGGTCATTGGTGGGGATTATTTAATGACAATAAGCACAGAAAATGTAAGTCCTGTTATTTTACTACTGACCTCAGTTAACTGTTCTTACTACAATTAATTTCACAGCCAAAGTACCTTTCAGAATGTCTAAATCTGTGTCTGCCAAAGTTGATTTGCTTTTTTGGGATCTGGTGTTCCCCTCTGTAGACTAAAGTTAGTCATAGCTGATATTTAGTAGTGAGTAGATTAAACAATTATATCACTGGGAGAGCATTTCACATCTTGTATGCTCTGCTATGGCAGTGACCACGAATTTAGTGACACTTTGGCAGAGATGCATTGACATTAAAATGATCCTCTGATGGCTTTAGCTGAGGGGCTGAGTGCATGTGCACAGATTGAAAAGGCTCTTTCAGGTCAGGAGTTGACTTGGCTTGTGACATACATGACATGGATAATAGAAGATCTTAGTTTAAAATGAATGCCTTCATTTTGCGTGGAGTTTTAATGTTTGCCTCCCCATGAATCCTCCTCTGAGCTTCCAGCTCTGCTCTGCTCCCCACTTAAGACTGTCATTGTTTGGAAAAAGGGCTCTCAGCTGGGTTGAAACTTGCAGTTTGCATTACCTGAGAAATTCTAATGTATTATCATTTATTGTTATCATAAATTGGCAAAAAATTGGTTTAAAAAAACCTGAAAAAAATAGATCTGGTCTATTTTGATTGAAATAAAAAGCTACTGTGATTCTATTCTAGATTATTAATATAATCTTGCCACAGGTATTATATGTACAAGTATATATGTATTACAGATAATACATGTTATATACACAAGCATGATATAAATTTTAAAGCTGTTAAAATCTAGAATGTTCTCTGCTGATGGCATTCTGCTTGAATGCTGTTAATATTTAAATTGTTACCACAATTCCTAAACAAAGTTTTTGTTTCAACAGATTAGAATTTTCTAAAAAAAAACCAAAACAAACCAACAAACCCCCCCACAAAATGAAAAACTTTTTAATCAGAGAACCTCAAAGTGAAGTGACTGAGTGAACTCAGTCACACCTGCATAGTATGTGTCTCTATTTCTGCCTCACACACAGCAGAAATTTTCATGTCCCATGTAATTAATTTTCTAGAAATACCCTTTTTAACTTCTACATTAGGAACATGTTGTTGGAAATCCATGGGCAGCTCTAGTTTCTGACTCCTCCAGTTTCTCTCTTTGCTTACTGGTGCATATTCTCCCAACAGAGGATGCAGATGCGTCTCTGACTTGGCATTTTTGGACACTCTTTGTTTCTGTGGTGCTCTGTTTGCCCATTGGGGGTGGACCTTTCCAAGGTTGGTCAGTCAAGTCTGGTCAGTGCTGCTGTTCTGCCCTGAGGAGCAGAGACCTGAGAACCAACCCCTGCCTTGTCACTGTGCTGGTTCCCTCTGTGTGCTGTGGGCCTGGCTGTCACCTCGTGTCACCCACCAGGAACTGGCACTTGTTTAGTCTCAAGAAGTGGCTCAGGGTTTACAGTGGGTCACACTGAAAGCTCCAGAGTAAAGCACCCTGAGATCAGCTCAGTTGGTTAAAACTTGGCTGTAATAATGCCAAGGCCATGGGTTCAATCCCCTGTGTGGGCCATTGACTGAAGAGTTGGACTCGATGATTCTTGTGGGTCCCTTCCAACCCAGAATAGTCTGGGATTCTGAGATTTGTAAGCCCAGCTGAGTGTGTTGCCCCCTTTGGTCAGGAATTTCTCCCAGGCAGTTGTGATGAATGCTGAGGCCAACACAAAGCCTCACTGCAGGCCAAGTGCTGGCTGCAGCAAAGCCTTCCATGGGATCAGCTTATTTACAGGTGACAGATGAAAAGTGCTGCCCAGCCTTGGGGAAGGGTTGGTGTAATTCCCTCTCGGGGTTCAGTGTAATCACAACTAAAAGCTCAGCCTTGAGCCTGAAATTCAAAACTACTTTTGTTGGTGTTCTAAAGGCCCTGTGTTGTTTCAGGTCTGAAAAATAGCTCTTTGCTTTTAGGTTTTCTCAGCCTGGTGACAGGGAATGTAGGTGAAATAATGCCTTTGCCTTGACTTGGTGCTGTTGGGTACATTTAGCTGTTCCAAGCAGCCTGTGCTGTAGAAGTAGTAAAACAAAGGTGGAAGGACTCGTGGGAGGAATCACATTTAGAGCCATCTGTTGAAAAATCACTACCACAGTTTATTTGTTCCTGTAAAACACAAGTTTTCCTTAGTTTGGAGCTTCCCTCAGTCTGCAATATGGGATTTCCCTGCTGAAAACTAAATGTGTGCTCACATTCTTGAGCCTGTATTGCTGTTGGGTTCCTCAACAAGGAATGGATCACAGGCACGTGCATGGAGAGATCTTTGGGGCAAAAAAATTATTGCTTAATTGTGAGAGGTAAAAACCTACAAGGTTGCTGCAACTACATTTTCCTTTATTAATTCTATTCCTGTTCACAAATAATTCATGTCTTCACATTCAAGGCAGCTGTTGGACACAAAGCTGATGATGAAATTGTCTTTTTATGTGCATGATGAAAGGCCAGTGTTAAAATATTTTCTTTGCAGATATGAAGCTCATGGTGGTTTTGCCTTGGAAGTCTTGGGGGAAAAAAAAAGATATGGTGACTTGTTTGGTGGAGAGATGCCCAGTTCTTTGTAACCAATACTGCAGGAGCAGGGAGGGTTTCTGCTGTGCTTTTGTTTCTTCATTAGATGAGTCATTATTAGAAGGTGTCCTAATGATAAATTAATAGAGAGTGTGGATTTAAACACTCCCAGGAATTCTTAGTTACCAGTCATTTGACCAGCCCTGCAGAAAGCTTGTTTTCCCTGAAATCCTGAAACTGAAGAGGGGATGATGTCAGCCCTTCAAAGGCTGGAGAATAAAAGGGGTTTTTTTCCACCCTTTAATGAAAAGAAGCTTTTGTTGGGGAGGGCAGAGCTCGGAGTGTCCTACAATCTGGGAGCAGGAACATGCCATTTCCTCCTCTCCCTGCTACCCCTCTGCCAGGGTTTGGATTTTAGGGAATATTGGGAAAGTGAAGGCACACAAAGCCAGCACCAGCATTCCAGCAGTGAGGAGAGCAAGCACATTGCTGGAGTTATTACAGTCATTGAGAATGGGGCTGGGTGTGCCAGGCGCTGTATGGATTCAGAACAACAGGCAGTGCTTTTCCTGGAGAGTTTGCTGCCTAAAGGGATGATTCACACAGGCCAACAGAAGGCCTGGAACAAACAAGCTGCGGGAGGGTGGGCAAACACTCCCTGTGTGTTACTGCTAAACACACACACGTATATGTTTGGGTTCAGTTTCACTAAAAGGCAAATTCTGAAAGGGGAACACGGGGAGGTGGAATGAGAGCAAGAAGGGAAGAGTTTGTAGGGGATAAAATTATCCACAGGACTGGAGGCATTAGGCAAAAGTCAGAAGACTTCAAATGACAAAAGTCAGAACACTTCAAATGGCAAACCTTGGGAGGAATTGCAGCAAACAACAGGATACCATCCCTGTGGAAGCCCCTAGAGCTGCCTCTGTGGCCCCTTCTCTGAGAGAATTGGTTTGGCATGAGCTTCCCACTCCTTCCTGCAGTCCATGCTTTCAGAATTCCTGGGGCTCATGGAAACGTGGTGGGGACACCACCAGATCTAGACTGGCCCCTCTGAGTCTCTGCATGTTGGTGTGAACTGGAGCTGTCCTGAGCCCCCTTGGCTTTTCCCTGCCTTCAGTGCAGTGATCCCTGCTGGAAGTGTTTCCTGTCAGGAGTTCTTACAGCTGGATCCATCCTGCCTTGAACCAGTGATCCTCTGATCAGCTTGGCCTTTGCAGTGTTGGGCAGGGAGGCAGAGCTGGTTCATGTTCTGAAGGGCTGTTGGTGGGGAGAACAACAACAGAAACCATCTCTGGAGGGAAGGGATGGATGTGGGACAAATGACTTGTCACTGTTTTCTGTGGGAATTCATTCCAGACCTCTATTAATAACAGCAGTAACTCAGTCTTTGATGTGGTTAAACTAATGTGTATCAAGATGAGAGAGAAATATGTAAGGGTGATACTTTTATCTGGATTTAAGATCCTTCTCCTTGAGGTGTTTTCTTAATGAAGGGACTCGAAGCTTAATTTTCCTCTTGTGTTGAACACCAGTCCTTGACTTTGCTGAGCTCATGTAGCTTAAGAAATCATGTGCAACACTCTGAAAATGCAGAGGTGCCTTTATCTGTGGTAGATTCACCAGACTGCACTCAGTTGTAGGGATTGTTTAAAAAAAACCCCAAACAAATAAAAGCCTTCACCAGGGCAATGTTTGGTGTTGTTATGCCCCCAAGGGAACCTTATATGCAAATATACACTTTGTAAAGTGAGGACTTTCAGTCCTAAATTATAAACCCTGTGTGAGATTACTGGATTTTACCTCTTGATGTTACAGCTGGAGTAATGGGTTAAATCCCAAGCCACTTTTATGGTTTTACAATTAAATAAGCCAAATTCTGTATCAGGAAGTGGTGGCTACCAGCTGCTTTTCACCATTTTTCACCATTCCTTTATTCCATTCAGGTTTCCTGCCAGTGCCAGTGCTGCAAACCTTTCCATGAAACTGAGAAACAAAGAGTTACAAAATCGACTTTTTGCATTTCTCAAGTGTTTTCAAAACACAGAGTGTTTTTCTAAATATTACAAATACTGCAGGGAAGGAACAAAATCTCATTATCAAGTGAGAAATTAATAAAAGCTTCTCTGCTGGAACAAAGTCTGCATGTTTGAATTAACCTTTTTAGTTCTTCTCTTCATATTTCAGATATAATTCTCCACCCCTGTACTTGGAATCTGAAAACAGTTGTGGGCATTGACATCTCAATAATGTTTGACTTCTTGCTTAGGAAACAAATCATTTGACAACTGCTGAGGTTTCTTTGCTGTGTACTTGTTTGTGCAGAATTAAGAGCCTTTTTTTGTACCAGATTTGGATTCTCATCCAGTGTAGTAAAAATCAGGGATGTTTGTTGAAACAAAGAGTGCAAACCCTGTGTGAGATGAGATGCACATTTGCTGCAGTGGGAAATTCATCTCCTGGATGAATAAACTGGTCCTGCCTTCCTGCTGGAACCAGAACCCAGTCAGAGAGGGGTGCCTGGGGTGAGTGTTGTCGCTGTGGGTCAGGCCTGGCCCTCCCTCAGTGCTTTTTTCTGCTTCTACATGACTAAGGATCCTTTTCATCCCTGGCACGATGGTTTTCATGTTGTGTTGACTCTTGGGCTTTCAAGTCTCTTTTAGCCCCTTCAAACAAGAACTTATGAAATTCAGAGTAGGTTTCAAACTATGGCAGGCAGAAATACTGCTGAGTTTCCTCCCTGGGACAGGCTTATCACAGAGGAAATGAAAACCTGTGGATGCCACTGTGTGCAAAAAGGACTGCAAGCCCTGCTGGTTCTCCTCTAGATAACTGTTCCCAGCTGTTGGTTCACATTCCAAATTTTATGAGTATTTTTGCTGGCAACAGGAAATATTTTCAAGTCTTTGCAGGATAAGGCATCCATTAATTTTACATAAAATGTTTTGTTTATCTTTTGTGATTATTCTGCGTGTGGAAATTTGGTGTGTGTTTCCAGAATGAAAATTAGCAATTCTGGTTACAGAGAGTTCAAAATAACCATTTCCTTAAGTGTTCTATTAGCTCTGATGTTTAAATCAGATTGAGTTTCCAAATTGTCTTTGCTATTGTAGCTGGTTTTCCAGGAAAGAAATGCTAAAGCCACTTGTGACTCCTTCTGTTCCCATGTAGGATCCTGACCTGGGTGTAAAAGGAAAAGAAGCCTTTATTAATTTATCTCAGTCATAAGAAGCCTTTATTAATATATCTCAGTCATAAGAAGCCTTTATTAATATATCTCAGTCATAAAAATGCAACTAAACTTATTTTGTGTACTGCTTATTGCAATGCAAGTTACTCTTTCATATTATAATCCAAATTTATTTGCTACCTGTGCCCTCCTTTGGTTCAACTCAAATATTTCAGGCTTTTTCTCACCTAATTGCACATGTTGATTGTGACCTGCAAGTGTTGTGTTTATAACTCAGAGTTTATAGATAAAAGGTCTTTCTTCAGAGTTTAGATTCGCTGTAAAATTGGGTTCAACTCATTTATTTCATTGACAGTACTTCAATATACAGATTATTTCACTAAGACATGGCCCTTGACCAAAATAGTTTTGGTGATGAATAGTGTGTGTTACCCCAAAACATGGAATTTTTCCTTTTTTTGACTTGAAAGCTATTCATAATGCATTGAGTTTAACAAACAGTTTTGAGGGCAGAGGGAAAAAATTGGAATATGACACAAAAAACCAGGGAAAGGAGATCACCTTGCCTGCTCTTAAAGTAACAAAAGTTTCAACAGGAAGATGCTTCTTTTTTTTAATATTATTTTTTAAACTGAGGTGAGCTCCTGGTGCACACAGAGGTGTCTCCCCTCTCTCTGCAGCCCGTTCCTATTTCACACAAGAAGGAAATATTTCTCCCTCTTCCCAACATGAGTAGTGAGTTGTGTTTGCCTCGGGTGTCTCTGTGGGCACCTCTCACACCAACACAGCTCTTGAGGAGGATGCTGTGCAAACCACCTCCAGTTGCTGTGTGTGGTGGCTCTGCACCCCACTGTGTCCCAAATCCAGCTGTGGGGTGTCCCTTCTTCCCCCTCAGCCCTGGCTCTGGATTAACAGCCCCCCAGAGACTGCCCTTCCTCCTCACTGCCAGAGTTTCCCTCTGTTCAAAATAAATGCATTCACTGCTCTGTGTACTTTGGCTTAGGGTACTGTAAACAGCAAAATTATTCCAGGATCAAATGCGTTTGGGCTGTTCACAGCACAGCATGGGAAGGAAAGACCTATTTTAGGGCAAAGGAATAGACAGTGGGGCCATTTTCCTTGCAAAATTTGGGGGGTTTGGTGTTGCTGGGATGATTCATCCTGTTACTCACCGTGGGAGTGTTAATTGTCAGATGGTAAGAGAAGTGGCACCTCCTTAAGGTGACTCCAAGAGAGTAAGGCTGGGACATGCAAGGGGCCAGGAGTTTCTTTGGAGGAAGTGTCAGCTGTGAAAGATGGTCTCTCACAGAGTGTTTGCCAAGTGCAGCTCCGTGTTGGGCAGCATGTTGTGATCTGAAAATGATGTTTTTATTGGTTCATCATTGGTTTGGTTATTAAACATAATTTAGTTGTATATTGTTGTATATCCTGAGCAAGTCCTGCCTATCCAGTGCAACTCAGAAAGCAGGAGCAGCATTTGTTTCCTGCACGTGTGAGAATTCTGACCTAAAAATGTTTATCCCTTCAGGATGGTTATATCAAGGTACAATACCAGGCAGAAATGATTTTTCATTGTTTTACACTGTCATTTGCAGGTAGGAAAACCTGCAGGCTGCTGTAGGAGGTTCTTTTATAATTACCCCCTTCCAGCTTGCATTTTGAGATCATCACGATACAGAAAAGCACTAAAATGAAATTAAACAGTTCACTGAATGTGGTGCTTGGCCAAGAACAGAGCAAAAGGTTCATCTGAAACTCAGTTTCTTCCACATAATTTGCCAGCTCAGAGACCTGGGGGGGTCTCCTGGTGACTGTGGATGACCAAGGCATATCCACAAAAATCCCACCACTCTGGGCCTGAGCTTGTCTCCAGCCCAGCCCTGAGGACCCAAACACCTCTGTGCACTCTGTCCTATCTCAACACAGACAACATCCCATAACTCCTATTTTTATTCCTAATATTGTGAAAATGGTTATTTTAAAAAATGGTTTTTTACAAAGCACAATACCTGTGGGTGAAAATAAAAAGGAAGCCCTTTTGATTTTTTAAATGTGTATTTCATTAGGTACATATTATTGGTACAGTTCCAAAGGGAATATTTTCTAACAAGATGGGTTTTCACGAGAAGAATGTCAGCTTGACATGCCAGAGTGCTCTTTTACAGTAAGGGAAGAACAAATTCTTTGTTAAATGTTACTCCAGTTTTTGTTGCTAAATATATAGACACGCAGTTTGTCTCTGGAAGTTGGAAGAAGTGTTTTTTTTTTTCACTCAAGGCAAGGAACTGTCCCAGATATTTGACTTGAAAATGGAACAGTGTGGCAGGAAAAATGGGGTGCAGGGAGATGCCAGTTTAGGCAGGCAGAGAATGGGAAGCTTTAGAGGGGAGAGGCAGCATTCAAGGTCGTGTTTTGTGGTGCCTCCTTGGGTTACCCGGTGGAATAGATAAAGGATTCTGTCATGGAATGGCAGTGCTAATAATCCCTGAGAATAAAACCCCTCCTGGGGTGTCAGGGATCGGCTTTGTGATGTCTGATGAAAGCCAGAGGAGCTGGTGTCAGTGTTGGGCTTAAGTCAGAAGAGCTCACAGTTGCTCATCTTGTCCATGGAATATGTATTTTCAGCTAATTAACCTTTTCCTTCTGAAGTGGTTCTTGCCAGCCCTTTCTGGTTTTCAGCAAGTTTCTAATGAGGGATTTGATATCATGTACCTGAGAGACAAGATCTCTGAAAATGGCAGTGACTGTCAGACCAGAACATCCAGCTCTCTGACCCTCTTACATTTGAGTCCTTGCTCATTTTATATATGTACTTAAAAACTACACTGAGGGGAGTTAAGGGAGAGTGCAGAGTGAGGAGATGCCTTTGCAGCCTCTGTGTGGCCCAGCCATGTCTGTGCATCACTGCCCAGGCTCCAATTACACACAGCCCTAATGCTTTTTCCACCAGCTCCTGCTGGATTGGGTGCACAAAATAACGATACAGGTTTAATGAACAGCTATTCCATGGCCTGTTTCCTGCTCATTCCTCCATTTGTGGCCCCAGGCCTTATGTACAACACACTGTTTAAACATCCCTTTGAAGGCAGAATTATTAGTCCCTTGGGGGCTCATCTATCGTGCTCATCAAAGTCATAGGCAGTGTGTGGAAATTAATTAATTAATTTCCATTATGTTTCTGGTCAAGTGAAGAGACACAGTTATTCCTGTTCAATGGGTGGGATGCTGAAAGATGGGGCTATAAAGGATATCCAGAAGTTTTGACTAAGTTTGGACCCTCTTAATTGAGGAAAACAAGAGAGTTTTGTTTTTCCAAGTTAGCTTATTCCATCTCAGTGACTCCCTCCTGACCTTGACTGTCCCTGGGAGTTGTTAACCCTTGGAAGGAAAGATCCTGATGTGGCTGAGAAGAAAACCTGGAGACTTTGCAGTGAACAGCTTGTTTTTAAGCACCTGTCTGGCATGAAGCATGATGAGGGGACAGATGGAGCAGCAGGAACGTTGGTACCTGGTGTGATGATTGGCTGCCCTGGCTGTGAGCACACTGTTTGTTCCTTGTCCTACACTGTGTCTCCCCATTTCTCCAAATCCAGCTGCAAATCCAATACCAGATGCCCTGGGAGAATCAGGTGGTTCCAGTGAAATAACAAAGTGATATGGCTGGGCTATATAAAGCATTGATATAGGTAGAATTTCCTTTACATGGGTACTTTTGTTCTTTGCTTTTCCTTTCTGCTGGAACAGTAAACCATCTGTTCTCCTTGACCTTTCCCCCTGGTTGTGGAGGACACAAAGCTTTAGGAGGCTCTGACTCTTCTGTCCATCTCCACTCTTTCCACCTCCACTGTGATTTCTCTCCTGCCACACCAGAGCCATTCCTACATTTGGTCCTGGCTCTGCCTCCCTGGTCTTGACCATCTCCTTGCCCTTCCTGTGCACTCTGATCCACAGCATGGAGATGTAAAACCTTTAATAACTGAACTGTTTCAGGAGAACATTTCAAGTTCATCTTGAGACAGTATCAAAAACACCAGATCCAAGAGGTGGAAGTTGGATCAGGATGTTTTACAGGAAAAAGAAAAGGTTGTGTAAAACAATCATAAGTAACAGCTACATCTGTAGTAATTTCAACCTCATTGGAGCATCTGGCAAGAAAAAAAGACATTGTTTTCTTTATTTTCTTGCATTCTGCTGGAAATATGACACATTTCTCTTGCAGTTTGTTCATGCTAAACGATACAAATGCTGCATTTTATAAACCCCATGGCACAAACCTTTATTCTATTTTTCCCTTCTATTATGACTGATTTCAGTTTTAATTTCTGGTAGTCTTTGCTTTCCCAGATGAACACTAAAAACCCTTCAACTCCTTTGCTCCAAAACAAACCCTAAATTAACAGTTATCTGAAGAATAATAATTGAAGGCATAAGAGGAGAATGCTTTGAGCTCACAAGTCTCCATGGCAAGTGTCTGGTTTCTATAGCAATGGCCACAGAGCACGTGACCAGCATGATAATTGCACAGGACTCAAGAGCCTTTTCTCTTGCCTAAGTTTGATGTCTTCTCAGCAGAGGTGTTTGTGTGAGGTCACCTCCCCTCAGTCCTCACTCCCACATGGATGGATGATGCAAACAACCAATTTGTAGCTCCCACTGGGCAGAAAATGGCACGTTCAGCTCATGGATTTTAATTTGTTTGATCTACACACGCCACAAGTGCAGGCAGGAATTTCTTCTCCCCTCTCTAACATGCTTGAAATCTGTATTTTGACTGTCAGTTTGCATGGGAGTGGTGGCTGTGTGTGTGTTTTGTGGAGCACTGTGAGCTAGGCAGGCAACCTGCAAAACTTGGCTGATGTTTTAATGCAGAAATACAGGAAAATCTCAGCAACCAGGACGTGTTAATGAGGGACCAAGTGACTTAGTGTTGTATTAAGTAACCCACTGTTTGAATTCTTTCCTTAGGCATTTATTTCATTTGTCTAGTGAGTGTGGTGGCTTGACTTCAGTGAGCTAAAAATAGAAAAATCTCTTTCTAGAAAGAAAAAGAATGTCAAATTTGCATCCAGCAGCACTTCATTTTAGTGGATATTTGGATAGCTCCATTCATTCCAGCGTATGGCACTGCTGATTTGACTGTCATCAGTGTTGAAAGGCTGTTGAGAATCCTTTCTAAAAATCTTAAATATTGATAGTTCCTTGCTACTTCCATGGAATGACCCTTTTCCAGAGGACAGAAGCAACAAGGAGTAGAGCCAAGTGATTAAATGTATATATTTGAAACACATATACAAGTTGCTGACAATATCAAACTCAGACGTTAAATTTTCATGATTTGGAGATATTTCCCTTTGAAAGGAGAACCTTTCCTGTAGTACACGTTTTTGGCATGACTGTGCATCATCAGCTGTGTCAGGCTTGACAGATGATGAGGGGGTACTTACTGCCTATTGCTGCTTCACTCCAAGGACACACAGAGAGGCATCCTCTTTGTTTTGAGGTTGCCACCAGCAACAGATCCTCCTCCTCCAGGATGAGTCACCCAAGTGTGTTTGCCACAGAGATGTTTGCTCTCTTTCTGCTGGGCGGTGTTTGTGCAGTGCAGGTGCTGGGGGTCCATGCCCAGAGCCCCCCTCGGGCCTGGCTCCTCCTGCTTTCCCTGGCCCAGGTGCTGAACTGAGAAATCAGGAGCTGGGTTCCTTATTTAACGTATTCTCGTTGCTTTTCCTTTTCAAATGTGATCTATTAAGAGTGGAGGGACACATCAGATGTGTTCCTTGGAAGATGGCTGTGTGTTTCTCTGCTATCCTCCTGTCCTGAGAACACCAATTACCAGGTCAATCCTGACTGTGTAACAGAAATCCAGATTAAAGAACGATTGGTTGTGTGTTTTAGATGCAAGCTCTGTGACATTCCAGCACTTAAACACAGCAGGTTATTTTTCTACAAGGACAGGTAGTGCTAGGGCAGGTTTTAGGAAGGAATCCTTCCCTGTGAGGGTGGGCAGGCCCTGGCACAGGGTGCCCAGAGAAGCTGTGGCTGCCCCATCCCTGGGAGTGTCCAAGGCCAGGTTGGAGCAACCTGGGATAGGGGAAGGTGTCCCTGGATGATCTCTGAGGTACCTTCCAACCCAAACCATTCTGTGATTCAGTGATTTTTAATGGAAAGCTCTGATATGTGGTCGGAGGAATCTGCTTATTAGGAGTTTGTGTTTGTCCTTTATACACTGAGGAGGGAATAAAGAGGGAACACTTATATAACAGCATGTAAAAATGCTCATTTTTAATGATATGTTATTTAACTTTATCATCATAAAAGTAATTTATTCAGATTTTTTGATAGAAGTAATAGTTTAACTCTTTGCTATTACAGCTTGGTTTAATAACTCAATGGCAAACCACAGACAGCTTTTTCACCCCCTCTGCTTGGCTCTTTTGTTCCTCTCTTATCAGGGTGGGCCAGATGGAAGCTGAGGGTTCAGCTCAAGGTAAGCAGCAGCAAGTCCTGCAGTGGTGGGTCGATAAAATCCCAGGTGATTATCTGTGCCCACTGCTGAGAGACAGTGAGCACTGCCCACACCTGATACTCACAGGGGGTTTGTTATGGGCAGCCAAGTGACTGACAGAGTGTAAGTGTGACCAATTTCAGAATGACAATATTTGCAATATTGTCTCTGGAGGTCATCCAGTCCAATCCCTGTCTCGGATCACGGTCAGGCAGGGCAGGTTGCTTGGGGCCATGCCCAGACATGTTTGGAATCTACAGATTGTATCTACATGTTTGTATCTACAGATTTGGAGTTCACAGTCTAGCTAGGTAATCACTTCCTTTACTTTTAAAGGGGTTTTTCTTAAGTGTAAATATAATTTCTCTCATTTCAGCTTGTGCCCTATTGTCTGCACTGGGTCCCACTGAGAAGATCCTGACTCAGCTTCTTTACTCTCTCCCGTTTCTATTTGACATATTGATAAGATTCCCTTGAGGCTTCAGTTCCCAAATTGGGGAATGTGGAAGTGTTCTGACTTGCTGACAAGGTTGTTTTAAATTATTATTAAAAAAAAAACCAAACAAAAACATAAGTAGTACAGGTGCAAAATATGAAGTGAGGTCACGGTGCAGAAAGCAGTTCTAGTTCAACTAGAAGGTAAAGTTCTAATTTCTGTGCTTTGTTGTAATGGTGGGGATTAACACATCTTACATTCTGTGGGAATAGAGCTGGCTTTGCAGGATTAAATTTTTTAATTGTGGAAGTAACTGGGAATTACATCATCATCCTCACTCTGGGAAAGCCTGTGACAGAGTGACAGTATAGACATGCCTGAGGTGGTGATAAACCTGGGATCTTGCACAGCAGCTGTGACCCAGCTCCAGTGTCCCAGTGCATGTTGGTGACATCTGCCAGCACCTGTAACAAGGACATTCTCCTTTGGCTTGGGTTTCCATGCCCATGTGAAGGAATTTGGGACTGAGGGTCCTGGGGCTGGAAAACACCCAAGCAAAGCATGGTAAGGAAGCCCTTCCCACTGTCCACACTTGGCAAACTAAAGGGACTCCTGTCCTGCTGCTGATGTGCTGCAGGAGCTTCTGGCAGTGCTTGAGAGGAAGGGCCAGCACATTGCTGGAGGGTTCTCAGTGAGCTGCTTCACTTCTGCATCATTTGTTTTCAGCTCCATAAAGAAAATTTAAGCCTGGGTGCAATCCCCTGCATCAAAAGGAGGTAATTGTACAGTTGTTAACCTGACAGGCTGGTACACTGGAATGTGTTCAGGTGCTGGGTGGATTTAGGGAGAATGAATACAGCCTGGAAACAGCATAACTGACAGGAGATACCTGTGGGAAGTGCACACACACTGATCTGCCCCTTCCCCTGAACACTCACCCATGGCAGTTGCCTGAATATTTATTTTGAATATTTAGGACTTAGTGGGATGTTTGGGCATTTCTGAAGCAGCTCCTGTGGTTATTAGGCCTGAATTTTGCGGTTATTGGTCCTACTGTCAGTTCACACCAGCTGTGATTCCCTGGCTGGCTGGGTCAGGTGTCATGCTGGATTTCTGGGAGCGTGGGAAGTGAGGAGGACTGATGTGGTGTTGTTGTTGAGCAAGAGCATTTGTTTTGTTTGGCTCCACCTGAAACTTATTGCCAAAGGTGAACGCCCAGGAGCCGGGGACAGGAGCTGAGAGCAGTTAAGGTTAATGAGCTTCTCATCCTTCAGTGAATTTATGAGGGTTTTATAGTTGAAATAATTGTCACAATAGGCTTTTCCAGTAGTTTGTTTGACTTCCCAGGGAGGGGTGTGACAGTGCAAGCCTCGTGGACTGATAGAAAAGAGGGAAAGATCAGGAGAGAAACTGAAAATCCTCAACTGTTTTTCTGTCTCACTCCTCCCTCACACCTTCCAGCCTGCACTTTTAGCACTGGCTGCCCCCCTGTGTGCTGCCCTTTTGCTCCTCAGGGTGACCCCCAGAGATTCTTCCTTTCACCAGACATCAAGCCTTCCATCATTAGAGTCTCCCTGGAAAATCTGCTCATTTCCTGGCTATCATGGATGTCTCCTGCAATCTTGTTTCCTATTCTTTTCCAGCTTAAAGACCAAAATAGAGTTAAATATGTAATAGCAGGTCCCACCTCTTTTAGGGACAGAGGGACAAGTGATGGGTTTGGCTGAGTGAGATACTGTGTTTTCTTCATCCCATTTCCATCACTGCACCATCACCTCTGAGTCTGCACAACTTGTAGTTTTCAGGACCATCTTGTGTGATTGGAGTTTTGTTCATATGCACATTCAGAAATATAAGTGATTTAATTTTTTTAATTGTGCAAGAATTAAACACACAACACATTGTCACCATGTAGCTGAACAACCTGCCTTAATCCAAGGATCACTTGACTGTACAAAGACTGTACGAGGCTTAGTTTTCTGTAAGAAAGGGCTGTGGAAGGGGATGAATTTGTGCCAAATGAGAAATGGGAGAGGATCTCTGTTTAAAACCACCATCTGTGGGCAGAGCAGGCTTGTTGGTAAATTAAAAGAATAACCACATCTCTCCAGGTTCCACAAATGAATTCCATGGATATCTGATGCTGATAAGAAATGACTGTTGTATGTCTTCCCCCAAATCCTTGCTGTGACTGTGATTGCAGCTCTAATTATGGCAGAACAGATGCAGTGTTGTATAGCACCCGCCTCCTCCGAGATCTGTAGCTCCCCTTACTTTTACATGAGTTATTTCTCATTTTAGTCTAGAATTTACTACTGCTTGCAGTAACAAAGAAGTCACTCTGAAAGTAAGAGGAGAAAAAAAAAAGGTTTCAGATTGTTACACTGCTGACATTGTTGTGCTGCAGATGTTCATTGTGACTGTGGGGGAGCGAATTCACGCCTCGCTGGGTCCTTTGCACTTTCTCCAGCCTCTCCTCTGCTGAGTAAGCAGTTCAAGGGAGTTTTCTCTTTTGTTCCCCACCCTGCGCCGCTGTTTGAGAAGGAGGGCAAGTTGCTTGGCTGTTTTGTTCAGTTGTAAGTGGAACAGTGTCATTTTTTTTCCCTTTCTCAAGTGTTCACCAGAACGCATTTGCAATTCTCACATGCATTTACATGTGAATGTTGCCGTGTTGTTCTTCCAAACCAAGGAGGAGGTGATTTATTTTAATAGTACAAACCAACGCCTTGTGCAGTGCCAATCACTCTGCCATTGTCTGCTTTGATGCTGGCGGTGAATCATCCCTTGGATGTTACAGTTGTGGCCAAATACCTCCCTCACGTGTAGGCTTTGGGGACAGGGAGGGGGTGTCACCTCGTGGTTGCCTCATCCCTGGGAGTGTTCAAGGCCAGGTTGGAGCAACCTGCTCTAGTGAAAGATGTTCCTGCCCATGGAAGTGGTGTTGCAATGAGGTGATCATTCAGATCCCTTCCAACCCAAATTATTCTGCGATCCTGTGATGTGGGACGCCCAGGAAGTGCAGGGTGTTCCTTCCTTGAGCACAGCCAGGCACGGAGGAGCACTGGGGACTTTTCAGAGGCTGTTCCATTTTTGAGGAAGGAGGACACAACCCTATCTTGGCTAAAATACTCTGTTCTGAGCCTCTTGCATTCACAAACCTCTTTGTTTCTTGGTTTGTTTGTTTCTTGGTTTGCCAGCTCAAACCAAGACATAAAAAAAAGTCAGTAATCATAGAATCATAGAATCGATTGGGTTGGAAAAGAGCTCCGAGATCGTCAAGTCCAACCCTTAAATAATAAACCTCTGCTCCACATGCACTTGGCCAGGGACAATCTAACGCTGTCCCTGGACTTTTTCTGGCTAATGAAGTGCATACTGTGCATTTTCTGGTGTGACTTCTGCCTTTGAGAGCTCATTTTGGGTGGAGAGAAGCTGCTGAGGCACTGGTAGCCCAGAGAAGCTGTGGCTGCCCCATCCCTGAGTGTCCAGGGCCAGGCTGGACGGGGTTTGGAGCACCCTGGAATAGTGGCAGGTGTGCTGGAGCCAGGAGGCGGAGCTTTAGGGATTTTTTCCACCCTTTCCACTGATATGAGCTCAGCTGGTTAAAACTTGGTTTTAATAATGCCAAGGTCATGGGTTCAATCCCCTGTGTGAGCCATTGACTGAAGAGTAGGACTCGATGATCCTTGTGGGTCCCTTCCAACTCAGAATAGCCTGTGATTCTGTGATTCCAGCAGCATTTCCCCCGCGGAGCATCATCACCCCCTACCCCGCAGCCGGGCGTGTGCCAGCCCCGGTCCCGCCCGTCCCCGCCCCGCCGCCGCCGCCACGGCAACGCTGTCGCTGTGGCTGTGGCTGTGGCTGTGGCTGTCACTGTCACTGTGGCTGTGCCCGCCCCCGGCAGCGCCGGTGCCACCCTCGGCTGGGGCTGGGCGCCCAGCCTGCATGGCACGGCAGTGCCGCTCGCCAGCATGAACGAGGAGGCGGCCCAGAGGAGCGACGGCGGCGAGAAGTGCAACGGAGGCAGCCAGAGGAGAAAGAGACCCAAGAAGGTGGGAGCGGGACGGGAGCGCGGGTTGGGAGCGCGGAGCCCGGGGATGCTCCTGCCCCCCGGTGTGTGTGTCCATGTGCAAGCGCCGGGATAACCGAGCGGAGGGTGGTTCTGCGGGTTGTGTGCCGGGGCAGTGGGTGCTGTGGATGCCTCTGGGCGCGGGTCCCCCTGCGCTGCCCTGAGGAAAGCGGGCGGTTCGCGTTGGCAGAAGGTGGTATTGCCTCGTGTGCTGCCATCCCTTTTCCTGCAAGCTGCACAGATGCGGGGTTAGAGACCGCGGGTGTATTTTTGCGGAGGTGTTTCTTAGATGGTGTCATTATAAGCAATCCTAGAGGCACACGTTGCTGGCTGTTGTACCATCCGCGGTAATTCAGGGATGTTAATGACAAATAGCGGGGTAAAAACGTGAATTGTCCAGCCACACCCAGTTCCCAGGGCACTTTCCCTGTGTGTCCAGTCTCGCAGGCACAAATGGTTGGTTTGCAAGGTACAGTGTGCAGTGCCCGCTGCTTCAACCCCCTGGTAATCTCCTTTTAATGGCTTTAATTGCAGGCAGCTATTTATTTCTGTTTGGGCTTTCTCTCCCGTTTAGGAGCAAAGATGTCTGTGGTGCTGCATAATTATGACATAAACGGGTTCACAGTTATTCTCCCCCTCCCCTTTTTTATGTCAGGTGGTATAACATGGGTTACCCCACTGAAATTTAGGGGATGGCTTGTGGGATGAAGAAAAATTTAATCCACATGAAGTGTATTCACTGATGAATTTTTCAGTCCCTTATTTTGCATAGAATTTGCATTTTAACCAACACTGTACATGAGCAAGACAAATTGCTACAAATTGCAAGAACACCCAGACACGTTTCCAGGGACTTCTGCAAAGGCTTTGACCTGCTGAGCAAAAGCTCCTTTGCAATAGGTGACACTGTTAGGCCCTTTTTTATCACAGAGGGAAGATTCTGTACCTATAACCATAAAGGCACGAGAGAATCCAGTGTAAGCGAGACTTGGAACAAAAACATCCTCACCCCACCCCATTGTGCCTGGAATATTGCCTGGATCTCCACACAGTGGGGGATTTTATATAGCATCTTGGCCTTAGATTGAAGCACAAGCAAGTAGGAGAGGGGATGTCTGCTTTGCCTCACCTCTGAATTTCAAAGGTGTATTTGTGTGGGTATGGAATTCTGCATGAGGAAGCAAAATTCAAATGATTAAGTGCATACCCAATGTTTTAATTTGACTTTTAGATAACCTGGGAGCACTATCATACTAGGAGAGATGTTTTGAAGATCCAAGGAATCAAAGTGGGTGTTTCTATCACTTCTTTTGTAATCTGTGTATTTTTTGTTTCTTGTTTTCCTGTTGTTTTCCAAGTCAAGTGGCCCAGAGCCTTTCAAGGTTGAAACAATTGCCAAAGGAATGCTTGGAAAGCACCTCTTACATTGAGTCTCCATATTCAGGGTCTTACCACAGCTGATTCATCTTCATTTTTCAAGAGCATAATAAATGGGTATCTTGTTAAAGTTATCTTTTACAACTAGAAAATATTAATTGGGCACTTTCAATTTAGAAATATCAAGCAAAACATTGTTAGTCCCTTTATTTGGATGCAATAGATGTTGGTGGCTCAGTTCTGGTGTTAGATAAGCTCTCACAAGTCTACCCTTAGTGACTTGAGGAAGAAATTCAGCTCCAGGCTTTAATATTCCTTCCAATTTGTATGCATTAATTTCTGAAATCCTCAAACCAGGTAATTTTCTCGATGGAAAAGTTACACCTTGGAATAGCCAAGAGTACAAGAATTCCAAATTGAATTCCTCTGTGTTTTGACTAGGTAGGCACAATTTATTTTGGGAGCAGAGACAAAAGTGCCATGTGCAGGAGCTCCAAAATCCCAAGTACTGTAGCCTGTTTTCAGGTCCTGAACTACTTTTGCTGAGCAGAGCTGCATTGCACCAGCCAACGTGCCCTCTATCTGTTCTGTGCAAGTTGATCCCTTTTGTGTGGGTAATTAAATATTAATTGAGCTGGATGAGTCTGATTATGGATCGGGAGAGGCAAAGGGAGGCTTATCTTGGATCCATCATCCAGCTGGATCTTCTGTTTTCCAGGAGGGTGTCCTGGCCTGGAAGCCACGTGGGTTTTTCTCTGATTTTCAGCAGAACCCCATTTTTTAAAATGCATGCACACCTTAAAATAAGAAGGCTTCAGTTTTGTCCTAATACAGAAAGGGAATTCTCATAAAATGGAGAAAATTATTACCAACACCAAGCCAAATTTAACCCTCGTGGTGATGGTTGTGGCTTCCTGCATTCTGGTGGGGCAGTGGGTTGCCTTAATAGGTTTGGGAATGCATCCAGTTTTCCTGTGGTACTTCTGCTCCGTGTGATAATTGGGATGTGATGGAATTTGTGGGAATAAAAACAAACCTGTGTTCATCCAGTTCTAGTATTGGAGGGCACAGGATGTAGAAATGAACAGAACAGGGTTGTTCTGGTGCTGGTGTAACTTCATGGAAACCTGGAGTTGCTCCTCTCATCTTGGGAGCCAACACTGGTGTTAAAGGAATAGTACAGCAAGTCATCATGAATTTATAATATATTAGATTTTTGAGGTCTCCTCCTGTGTTTTACCAAGCTTTTACTGGGATGGGTCCAAGTATTAAATTCCTAGAATTCCTTTCAAGGATGTTTTTTTCCATTCTGTAGTGTCTGAGATGAAAACCAACTACTGTACATCATGTGGAAAATTAGGCCTGTTCCCATATTTAGCACTAAAAGATGACAAAGGGGTTTCCAGAAGCCACAGGTTCTTGTAAATTTACAGGTTCTTCATAAATCCTGCACCATTGATGATTTAGTGCTAAAACAATCCATTTTAGCTTACTGCAAAATTCCAGTCTTGTTGCTTGTATTGCTCACTCATTAAGAGAAATGAAAAGCTTGGAGTCAGACTCGTACTGGGAAAGACTTGGAGGAAGTTGTAATGAGGTTTATTTTCCTTACCTAAGAGTGATCTCCTATTTTAAATAAAATTGGATGCATTAGGTGAGGTACTTCCAGTGGGAGTTGTATCCTTGCTAATGGAATCATTACAGTGTACAAGTGAATGCTTTTAATTAGTTTTGCTTACTTGAGGTTGTTTATTCCATGCATAAGGTAATTGAGACCCATTTTGGAATACAAGCATAGTGTGGTCACTGAACAGGAACAAGAATCCAAATGTACACAAATATGTGGAGAGGGATTGCTGGAGGAGCGAGCAAAGTCCAGAGGAGCTTGGCTTTGGTGTGCTCAAGCAAAAGGCTATCTGAGGGAAAAGGAAATGATCCTCTTCTGCAGCCTTCTAATGGGTTTAATCAGATAAAGAGCCAAGAGAAACTTAATTATAAATGAGATGTGATTTTTCTAACGTATCACTGGACTGGATTCAGCTCCTTCGAGGAGGTCCCTTTTGCTCCCATCTTTCTGTGCCTTCACCTACGGCATCTACAGTGCCATAATAATATTACACAGCTGTTTAATTGATGGTAATTGTGGCTATTTAAGTATTTTAAACCAGTGTCCATCTCTCCTGGGGTGCTGTGTCCCTAAATTGCCATCATTCCGTGCTGGCTGAGGCCCACCCTGCCTTCTCTGGGAGCTGCTGTTTCCCCTGCTCTGCTGTCATTGCTGCTCACAGCCAAGGGACTGTGGCCACACTGCTCTTTGCTGTGCTCTTTGGTGATCCAGCCAGGATGAAAACAGAGCCTGCCACCTCTCCTGAGAGAGATCAAATCCTCTGCTTTTAGAGGAAAGGTTTTCCCTTGGTCGATACGCAGCAAATTGAACAGGCAGAAGGAGCTAATGAGGAAAAACACAGGCTTTTCTTGCTTTCAGCTGTGGGATATCTAAAAGGCTTTATCACAGAGGAAAAGTGGTAGTTACAAGTTAACCTGACTCACTGGTGTTCAATATTGTTAATTTTGCTGGTAACGCAGCTTCTGTAGGGCTGGAAAGTCTTATTCTTTTAGCTGAACCAGTGGGAGAGAGCTGGAACTGCCTTGCTTTGGGCAGAGCTAATCCAATTTACATGTCAGTAAACAGGCAGAGAAATGGCACTGGAATTTGCTCTGCAAAGGAAACAGAGAAAAAGATACACTGGGGTTTAAGTCATGGAGGTGAGAGACAGGTTTGCTAAGACAGTAAAGGGTCAAACCCAGTTGTATTCCTAAATGTCTGCCCTGTGCTTTCACATGGTTTGCACTGTTGTGGATCTGATGTAACTCCACTGATGTTATTGCACTACTGAGATCAGCATTTGCTTGTTCCCTTTGCCTTTTCATCCTATCCCGAAGCTCCCAGCACATTCTGTACCAGGTGTAAACCCAACATCGGAGCTGCAACTGCTGGGATGTATTTAGCTTTAGTTGCTGTGTGACAAACCACAAATGGGGTGGATTTGTCCCACTGTGGGATAGAATGTGTCCCCTCTGCATCCCAAGGTGCCACAGAGCATCAGCAAACGCCCTGTGCCTCCCTCTCAGCAGCCCCCTGGGGCCTGGCACTCTGGAGAAACGATTTCCATTTGCTTACAGCATCGAGACAGGGAAATAATGTCGGGTGAAGAGCTGAACATCTGAACCAGAGCAGTTTGTGGTGATGCTGTGTTTTCTGGCAGCACAAAGTGTGTAAGAGGGAGAGGGCACAAGGTCTCAGCCACACAGCTGAGCCTGGCTTTTCTAGGTCTGCATGTTCTGGGGGAACAGGGTCACTCCAAACATTCCTGTGCTCTCTTGTATCGCTGGAAGGAGCAATGAACAATCTTAGAACTCACACAGCTACTCAGAAGGCCACGTTTCTTCATTGTGGGCTTTAAAGTTAATATATACATTGCTTTTAAAAGTGTTAGGTATTTTAACAGAGTAATAGGAATCTGCCAAGGGCTGGAGTGGTTTCAGTGTATTAGCAGATCTGTGGCAGTGCTGCATTTCACAGATTAGATACTGAGAAGATCGAGAGGAGGGAATGCTGTGGATCAGAGTGAGGACCATCACACAGAGCAGTGTCAGCCTGAATCCTCCTGCCACGCGTTCCGGGCTCCTGATTTATCCTTTGCAGTTCTTGCTCATTTTCACCGGTGTTTGGCAAACATCAGCTGAGTCAGAGCAGCGCGTCCCTTTTTCCCCAGCCAGCTCTCCCTTCTCCCTGCAGGGCGCCTGGGGCTGTCGAGTATCGCACATATTGTCTTGCCTTCACACATCTCGCAGCCTTGTCACGCCTTCCTGCAGCGACAGAGCCTGAGCTGGGATTAAATCCTCCTGTCCCTGCTCTCTGGGGACACCGGGGCCACGCTGGAGGCACCACGTGCTGGGTCTGTGCCTCCTCTGCCTCTCCCTGCCACACATCCCGTGTTTCTGTGGCTCTGTGTCCCTGTCCCCACTGGCCACCTTGTGCTGATGCTTTGGATGAGGAAGTTGTGTCACTCCACAAATCCAGACTGACACATGCAGCACGGAGATATTTGGGAGCCCTGGAGCTCTGAAATACCAGGAACAGAGGGAGGCCAAAAAACATAATAATATCGCTAGGGGCTCTTCCCTCCTCATTTATTTGCAGGAATTAATTATTGCAGAATCTTCCCTAGCTGATTAAGTAAGCTGCTTTTGTCTTGGTGACAGAAATTTCTGAGCCAAAAGTTTGAACTTACTGTTATTATTCCTACACTATGTAGGAATAATCCAGTATTTCCTAAGTGCATTTTCAGTAGGAATGTGCTGTACTGTTAGTCTTCCAGAGGGATCCTTGTAATTTTGCTATTTCTCATTTATTTCTACTTGATTTCATTGTTCCCTGGCACCAAATATAGGAGAGAGAAATATTTTAAAAGTAGATGGAGATGGGACAATGTTTAAGGCTCTCTCACAGGAGTTTCTCAAATTACATTAGAGAAGCAGTGAATTGCTTCAGGTCACTTTTTGGCAAAAAAAAATCACAGTTGAAAAGACATGTAATTGATTTTCAAATTATCTTCCTCTCTTTTAAATGTGATTTTGGAGGATGGAAACGTAGTATCATATCTTTGCCTTTTGAACAAAAAGGCAGCGTGTCTGTGTGGGCAATTGCAGATCAAACCTGTGGGCATTGACTCATCTTCTCCAAACCTGCTTGAAATAGAAAAAAGTTCCTTGAGCACACAGTAATTTAGGGATAAAGGCAGACACCACCTCGCTGTGTCTCACCTCTCCTGCTTCCTTCCAGCTGGCTGCACTCGTGTTACAGCAGGTGCACAGTTTGTAACCTACTTCTGTTTTCCTCTCGGTTTAGCTCACACACACACACGGATTTAGCCCATGAATGAAGTGCTCTCTGGAGAACAGGATCAGCTCCTGAGGAAAGGGCAGAGCAAACGGCTCTAATTGCAGCTGGAAGTGATTTTTTCCAGCCTAAACAGCACACAGGGTTCTGCCACTGAGTAGTTCAGAAGGGTTTGGTTGCTTTTATTTGTTTCAGCCACACTTGAGTTTGTATCACACTCTGGTGATGGATCTGAGCAAACAGAGGGTATGGATTTCAGTTGGCACCAGGAATGCACAGATTCCTGCAACCATTGAGCTTCATGATCAATTAAATCTGCTAATTGTTGCACTCCTCAGGTTCCTTTGCAAGGCAGGGCTCGAAGAGTGTGTTGGCATAGCTGAGGCCATGAAGAATGTGTGTAATAGGTTCATTAATGACAGTGGAAACTGATAAACAATTTTAATTTTATAAACAATTTACAACCTTTTTTAGACTATACTAATCTGAACCATGTTTCTCTCCTGCTGTATTCAAATTTGTGCTGTTTCCCTGTGACCAAAAGGCTCTTTTTAAACATGGTAACTCTCTAATACATCTGGCAGCTTTCAGTACCAGAGAGCAGATGTCAGCGTATAAATGTCAAGAAACAGTGGCAGCTATTCATGGTGCAAACCCTTGGAAGCCTCAGCTGACCCTCCTGTGGATACACTGGGATGATCTAATCAAAAAATGAATGAAGAGGCAGAACCAGCAGGAGGAGCAGGCTCTGGGCCGTGTGAGTGCACTCGGGGCTGTGGGTTGTGCTGTATTCCATGTTTGTCCCAGAGCATGGAATGGAGGTTTGGTCCAGCCAGGGGCTGTGCCAGCACCTCCAACAGGGCAGAGCGGGGTGAACATCGGGAACAGGAGTGCTGGGATGGGCACAGATTTTCCAGTCAGTCCGTGATTCATGCTCATTAGTTGGGAAACACTGAAGAAAGGCGCTTTATGAGCTGGCCTTTCCATTTGTGCTTTAGCTGCTCTGCTCGCGCTGGAGGCAGAAGGGTGACCGCAGCATTCCCGAAAACAAGGAGGAGAGAAGGATGGGGAGCCTTGTCTAAAGATCACTGCCCTGGCCAAGCCCCCTGCTCCGGGCAGAGGTCGCTCTCACCTCCCTCTCGGCCCCTGGAACTGCTGATGGGATCTATTTGGTGTGGAAAAACAAGTTAAACGGTCAACTGTAGAGCTGAGTGACTGACGCCTTTCCTGTGCTGCTCTTCAGAGCTGGGGAGGAAAGGTGTAAATATCCCCCCTGCCTGACAGACAAGCCCAGCTTTTGTTGCTGGATTTATTTTTAATTCCCTCTTCTAACGGTGCTTTTTCCAAGGAAACCAAGGCGTTTGCAGCCGCTGTAATTGTGTTTGGAGGTTAATTATAGGTGGTGCCCTGGATTTGTACACGCCTCTCCCCCTGCTCCGCAGCAGCGCCGCTTTTCCCACAGCCACATCCCCAACAGAAGCAGCAGGAGATGGATTTCAGTCGGGAAACAGCTGCCAGGATCTCAGTGTGCACTAATGGACACTTTAGGATTCCAGATTGCTCCTTTGCAGAGAGAGCTCAGGAGTGTGGCCCGCTGGAAATGTGGCTGACAGCAGTTAGGGGAGTGATGTACAACACTCCTTTCCTAGAAATCATTGTTATGAACCCATTGTTACAAACCCATTGTTACCTCTGAACAGAAATAACACACTGGCTCATACCTATGCAGCAGTTCTGTGAATGGGTTCCCAATTTTTTTGAGTGAATGAATGAAAAAATCCTCCTGGAAATATCTTCTGCACAATGGAGCTTCATCCAAATGGAAACCAGATGGATTTAATAAAAAAAAAACTCAACCCAATCGCTGACTGAAGGTGGTACATACCATTAATGGGAGGCACGTTATTAATTGAAGTGATAAAGATGTGGTTACAAACCAGTTGAGTACGAGCTGGAGTCAGGGAAGCTTCTTGTGCTGGGTGTGACGCTGGAGACCAGAGCTGGTGCATCAGTCCCATGGGCAGGTGACACAGGAACTGGGGCCTCTGTTTTCTCCCATCTGTCTTCTTGGGAGGAAGAAGGTGATGATAAATTTTATGGCTTTTTTTCCAAACCTTTTGCTGAAACTTTCTGAAAAAAATGTAGTTTAACTGCCCAGAAGAGAAGCCCCAGTTAATCCAGAAGGAAACCAAATGCCTCAGGTTCCAGTCCGAAAAGTCTCCTAAGTCCTTCCAGTCACCAAAGTCTGTAATACAGCAGTGGCATTTGTAATCAGGCTTAGAAATAAGTCCTGGAACTGATGGGGTTATGGGTTTGGATCTCTCTGCTGTCCTTCCTGGGAACCAGGGTAGGGACCCCATCGGGATTTGAGCTCCCTCCTTCCTCCCTGTGGAGGAGACAGGATGGGGAGGGGATGGGAATGAGCAGCTGGGAAGGGAGAGAAGGTGAGGCTGGTTCTCTGTGTGGCAGTTTCAATACCTGACTAGAACATCAGAGAGGTGTTTTTCACTACTGTGTACTTACAAAACCCCTTTATTGGGACAGTGTGAAAAGCAGGTGATTATTTGGTTCTTTTATTCTGTCTAAAAACCACAAATGAGATGAGATTGTGGTTTTGTTGCTGTAGTGCTTGGCTGGAGCAGCTGGGATTGGGCTGCCATTGCAATAGTGGTGATATTAATACACACTCATCTTCTCAAACAGCATTTTCATCATTGCAGCTGATGTGCTTTATAGGAGAAACCTGTATCACTGTACCAGTGGCTTTGCAGTGGTTTCCTCAGCTGCAAGTGCCACAACAAGGCTGAGTCCTTGTGCTGGTTTCAAGGTAAACCAGCAGGAGAAATGAACTCAACACGAGAGAGACTATAAATCAGAGCTACAATTTAATAATAATAATACAGTAAATACACTGACACAAAGGGAAGTTGCTTTCAACTCCCA
>JAWWEV010000134.1:2052782-2069518 GCA_035583235.1 Hafferia zeledoni
CAAAGGGAATAAATGTTAGTTCCAGCTGCTGGTACTGAGCACACCCAGTTTATCATTATAAAGAGACGTTGTCCCAAGCCTATTGTCACTCCATGGTCACCCCTTCCAGTCTCTTGAGATTTTCCCACCTCAGTAACTGCTTGGGATTATAATAATTAGCCCAGTCTTCCAGGGAAAGCTGTTCAGCCTCCTGGAGCAGCTTGGTCAAATTTGGGATCAGGGATGTTGCCACCCCGGGATGGGAGAAAATTGCCAAAGTGGTTTGTCATAAATGACCAAATGGGTCTGACAGAGGAATGAAATTATAAACTGTCCTGATTGCCACATTCCTCCTCCTGCAGGAGCAGGCCCAAGGACAGGTCCTCACCAGGTTCTAGTCAGCAGGATTCCTTTGGCTTGTCCAGCAGATCCACATCAGGTGATAACTCAGGGCTGACCTTCTGTGCAGCCTGACTTTAAAATAAAGCAAAATTACATCACAACACTGACAGTCGCTCAGGCTGTGACATGGACAAGGCTGGTCCTACTCCAGAGCTGCCCGAAGGTGCACCTTCACCTTGGAATTTGAATTGGAATGTTAGATAGATCTGTGTGAATCACACATATGTATTTCAAGATGTTAATTGTGTGATGAATCCAATAAATAGGTGTATTTTCAGCCCAGGATGTCTGGGCAGGTTTCAAGCATCGTTGGCCACAGTGTGTGTTCCTTGCACGGTAATTCCTTGGAAGGGTGTGGGAACAGCTTATTTATAGAGATGTCCTGAGGCAAAGCATCAAACCAGGTAACCTGGAGCAGGTAATCAGCCTGCAGATAAACTGCCTCCAGGTTGTGTGGCTGTTTATAGTGCTGAGCAGCCCTGGGGACTGCTGGAGATTTGCAGCCAAGCACGGTTTGATTTTCCCCCATTTTTCCCCATCCCCAGATTCCTCATTAATTTTGAGTCCCGACTGGCAGTGATTGCTGCTGTTCAAAGTGAGAGTTTCAGCGGGATGGAAGGTATTTTTTGTGCTGTTCTCTCTCTCTTTTTTTTTTCTCCCCATCTATAAGCAAAGTAAACTTTTCCAGTCAGAAATAGATGTTTTTGTGATCTGCTAAGATGCCTCATTAAGTGTGTTGTATTGGCAAGCCATTATCCAGCTGGAAAAGTTTGACTAAGAATTTTTTATAACCACAGAGAGATGTTTGCACTGAAAGTTATCTAAAACACTCCTGAGTTTCTCTGGGAAGTGACTTGATGGTCTCACAGGATACCAATCCCCATCCCAAGCACAGGCAGTTTCCTTCTCCCCAGGCACCAAAAGCCTCAGGCTCAGATTTGCTTTTGTGGCTTCACTGGCAGTGTCAGACTGGAGGCAATTACTGTGGGTTGTGTTCTCAGAAGTGCTGATTTATTTCTGTCTGCATTGGATATGGAGTTGTCAGTTTGTGATGCCTTGAAGAAGCAGCAGTGGGTTGTTTACTGTAATGAATTATTAGCATTTTTATATATATTTACCCTTGATGTTGGGCAGTCAGTATGGTTAATTTTTGCTAAATGGAATAAATTATTTGAGCACAATCCAGAGTAAAAACTTAGGCAAGTTCTAAAGGTATCTGAGTTTGCATTAGAGTAAATTATGCTCCTTGCAGTGGAATGGGAGTAAAAGACCTTTAAAGTCCCTTTCAACCCAAACTATGCCATGATTTTATGATTTCTGTAGGAGTTTCCAGAGCTTTTGACTACTGAGAGAAGAGCCCAGGAGTGAATTGTGTCCCCAGAGAGGGACATTTATTTTGAGCATCCCACATGCTCTTCACCTCCATGGCCCAGAGAGCTCAGGATCCTGCTTCAAAATATTCCTGTAAATCAGTATTTTATATGAATTAACTCAAGTGTTATCACACCTCTTGCTAGAGATACAACACAAAATTAATGTGGAACACTGTTATACTTAAAAAGAATATAAGAGATATCTAGAACAGTTATTTTTGAAAGGTATTTTAAGGCTCTGTGTGATCCTTTCAAAAAGCATAAAGTAAGAACAATGCACAGAGCAGGCATTTAGTTTTTCATTTTGTTTGCTTCTCAATACTGTATGTTTTTCTGAGATTTTATAAAAAACATTTAATTATTGACTCAAACACGGAAGTAAAATGACTTGTGTCCAACCACAAGGCAGAAATGCACAGCAACCCTGCAGGAACAGCACTGGCACTGTTGGCAAAGCCCTAATTAGCTGTCACAGTGCAGTCTATCACAGTTAGGAAAAATTGTTATCATGGGGAAAATGATGAATTTAGTTTAATTTGCCAAATTAAATCCTGAGGTTTTTTTGTTTTTATTTTTTTTTCTTGCCCTGAAGAATTAAGCCATGAGACACTGAGGTCACTGGGGGTGTGTGGGTGTCCTTGCATTAATGTTTCAGGTAAACAGGCTTAGGAAATGTGTGTGTGATGGGGATCACTCACCACAGGCCACTATTCTGGGCAGGTGCTTTGGATCAGGTGGGTGATGTGGCTGTGGCTGCTTTGGGACTGATCCCTGGGAGCTCCTGTGTCACTCAGCGCTGGCAAACAGGGATTTCTCCTCACTTCTTGCTGTGAGACAAAGCTGTCTTTCTTCCACCTCTTCTCCTGCTGTCCAAAATGATGTTCACCAACATTTCCCCACACGTTGTTTGTGGGTTTTCTCCTTGGCAAAACATCATTTTTTTGTTTTTCCTTTATAAACAATCCCTGTTAACATTGGTGAAAATTACAGGGACATTCTCCAAAGCCTTCAGAGTCAATGGAAGCCTTTCTTTGACTTAGTTGGATTTTAATTTGTAAAGCATGTAAAAGAGATAAGAAATCCCTAATTATAATTTACTAATGCCTTTTAAGACTCTTGTTACCACAGGCTTCTGTAGGAATAGAGTTTAATAGAGCTGGGAAAGCTGCAAGAACTCATTTTCTTATGGATTGAGTCCTGGGTCAATTAGAAATAAGCTGATTTATCTATTGTACTTTACATCAGCCCTGCACCCCAACTGTCCTGCTCTTGACACTTCTGCAGGATGGGGTATTTCAGTCTTTTGGTTTTTTTTTTTATTCTGGTCAGCAATTATTTAGCAGAGGCTTTAAGTAAAAATACATATACAGGTGTCTACAGAGAGACAGAAACTTGCGTGGGTAAAGAAACAAAATAATTCACATGTTATTTAAGGCAAGAGAATCCACACTGCAATAACATTTTGAATCAATGTGTATTTATACAGGATGTTTTTTAGGAATTACTTTCCCTGGCTCTTGTCAGGGAAAAAAGAAAAGTTGTGATGTTATTCAGTGTCAAAGAAACAACTTGTTTTGTGGGATTTCAATAGTACAGGTACGTGGAACTCGAGCAAAGCAAAGGGAGAGAGCAAATGCAGCCAGTTTATTACACTGTGTGGATGTTGCAGTGAGTGCTGTGGTGTCCTGGATGGTGTGGGTGGAAGGGAAACCCACTTTCTTCCCCCATTTTGGAGAGTATGGAGGGGAAAAAAGTGATGGAAAGTGGAGGTTTGTGCAAAAAAAAGTTAATCTGCATCGTTGGTGGGTGTGTGGAACTTTGGTTTTCCATTTTTGTCTGTGTGCATTTTTATAATCACAAATCTGCTGTCAGAGGTTTCTTGCTTTTGTAGAGATGTTCCTCTGCTGAGGTGATCAGGGTGCTTGGCAGAACCACAGGGGACCACTCTAGACATTTTTACAGAATTTCAGTGTGTTCTGCCTGGAAAAAAATCAGCAAATGAGCCAGAAACACCCTGCAAGCATTTGTGAGGCAGCAGCAAAGGGTTTGTGAGGCAGCAGCAAAGCATTTGTGATGCAGCAGCAAAGCGTTCGTGAGGCAGCAGCAAAGGGTTCGTGAGGCAGCAAAGGGTTCGTGAGGCAGCAAAGGGTTCGTGAGGCAGCAGCAACAAAGTGTTTGTGAGGCAGCAACAAAGCATTTGTGAGGCGGCAACAAAACGTTTATGAGGCAGCAGCAAAGGGTTTGTGAGGCGGCAACAAAGCATTTGTGACGCAGCAGCAAAGGGTTTGTGAGGCAGCAGCAAAGCATTTGTGAGTCAACAAAGCATTTGTGATACAGCAAAGCGTTTGTGAGGCAGCAAAGCGATTGTGCTGCGGGTTGTTTGGGTCTGGGGAGGCTCAAACGCCATCGGCTCTAACCGTGTCGCTCCCGCAGCTGTGTCGCGATGCTCGGCCCAGCCCGTGCAGAACCGCAGCCTCTGTTGCCATGGGGACCGGCACTCCCGCAGGGACGATGCTGTGCGACCAGGGGCAGGGAATGCCCACGGGGCCGCCCTGACACCCGGCACTGGGCTCTGCCGAGCTGGGATCGACCGCAGTGAGGGAGCCGTGTCCTTGGCTCACGTGCTCCTGCCTTTTCCCGATGTGTTGGAGTTCCCAGGACCTGCCACCAGGGGCAGGGGAGGTGTGGGAATGCAGGAAGGATGAGCCTGAGCAGCCTTGCTGCCGAGCTTTCTGGTTTGCTGCAAAATACCAAGCACTGCCTGGAGGTGGATCCAGCAACCATCCCATGGGGAGGACAGGACGGGAACACTCTGGGTGGAGATGAGCTCAGTTGGGTAAACCTTGGTTGTAATAATGCCAAGGTCATGGGTTCAATCCCCTGTGTGGGCCATTGACTGAAGAGTTGGACTCGATGATCCTTGTGGGTCCCTTCCAACTCAGAATAGTCTGGGATTCTGTGAGTGGGGCTGGGAGAAGGGACGTGGGGAAATTCTGCTGTGTGGCAAGGATAAGGCATGGTAGAAGAGGGCACATGACTCTGGCTGCCAAAAGGAGTGAGGAGATGTCAAGAGGTGACCCTTTAGTCCAAGGGAGGCAGTGACAAGCTGGCATTGTGTGCAGGGCTTGCTGATGGGAAGTGATTCCCTTTCCATGTGGATTTTACAGCTGTCTCATGCCAGTCTGTGTTTCAGCAGTGCTTGGGTGCAGTCTGTGTGCAGGGATAGAGGGTGACACTGCTGATCCTGGCTGGTGACACAGTAGCCTGACCCTTCTGTGTCACCTGTGAGTGTTACTGAGCATCAAGACATTCCCAGGAGCAAGTCTGAGGACAGCTGTGCATAAGGATTGGGAAGTGCCAGAAATACAGTGTGTATTCTCTGATGCAGACCTCTGGTAATGGAATTGTGCTTTATTTTCCATGATATACATGACTTTTACACCTGTGACTTTAACAATCAGAGGAGGGCAGTGTTCTTGCTTGGGCTGTGTTGGAAATGGGATGTCCAAGATGTGGGATCATGGGAAAGGGAGCAGAGCTGCCCATTTAGGAAATGAGCCTTGCCTTGGAGACGTGGGCTCTGACTTTGTTCCCCTTAAAGGTTCCTGTGTGGTGCTGCTTACATGGGAAAACTCAGGTTTTCAAGCACATGTTCCCTCCTTTGACAGATGGCTTGGCCTCTCCATACAAATACTGAGCACCATTACAGCAAATGAAGCCAATAGAAAAGTCATTTTTAAAATACAAATGTCACATGTAATGTATATATCCTAAAGAACAAGATTCAAAGTGTGTCTGGTTGGTGCAGCCCAAATTAGAGGATATGTTTGGCCTTGTGAATTGAAGAGTTTGGCCTTGTGAATTGAAGATTAAGTGCCTTTCATTTCACAGAGCTGTTCCTGGAAATAAATGCATTAGTACTTATTACAGATATATATATATATATATATATAACAGAGAGAACTACAGAAAGGCCTGGGAGGGAATGAATAATTCAATCTTCAGAAATCAGGTTTATTGTGCAGAATGGAAGTCCTTCTGCCACCCACTGAGCATCAAGGAGAAAATAAGTGCTCAAGGCTCTGTTTCTTCAGTGTGTGCTGCCTGGGCCTGGAGACAGAGGTCTCATGACTATATAGTATGTGATCCTTAATTACAGGCTATCTCACAGTACATGTGTGTAACAGGGTTGAATAAAGATTATGGTCTTAATTAGGATTTTTTTAGGTTTTAAGTGGGAGCCTCATTGCTCTCATTTTTCACTGTGAACACTCAGTAATCAGCTCCCAGATCTCAGGGTTAATTTCCTATCTGAGCTTGTAATGTTGGAAAGATCACAGAATAAAAATGGCTCTAGATGTGCCTCTTTCTGCTCCTAAAAATGCAAAGGATTTAACATCCTTTCCTGGCTGGTACTGAATTCTTGCACAGCCCCCTCTTCCCCAGGGCCACCAGCTGCAGCTTCCCCCACACGTCTCACCTTGGCTACATTTCTGTGAGCTGCAAGGGTAAGTGCATTTCTCACAGTTTGAGATGTTGTAGGAGGTGAGGCCACATGGAGAATCCTGCCAAGAGTATTTTTGTCACAGAAATTCCTTTTCCCAGCACAGGAACAGGTTAAAACAGCAACAGTAAATGAGTTGGGGAGAAGAAACCAAAGGGGAAAACAGCAATAATCAGATGTTTTTGTGCTCTCCTGTTCAAAACAGCAACTGGAGCAACTATTCCTGCACACACATGCAGTTTGATGTGTGATTAATTCAGAGATAGTCCCCTTGCACATGAGAGATCATACACAGCAAAAGCCAGCAGGGAACTTGCAGAGGTTTCTTCTCTGTCCTCTCCAGGCACAGTTTTCTTTCTGCCTCTGGGAGGTGATGAGGTTGTGGAAAACACCATTCTCCGAGGCACCTGTGTTAGTGGCTAAAAAGAATATGTTTTGCTTTTGAGAGTGGAAGATTTGCCCTTCCTGTGGCGTTGAGAGGGAGCATTAAATCCCAAGTGCATTTCTGCTGATGGCAGATGAGAAACCACACGCTGTTCTGTCTCCTGGGGAACTGAATATTGTGTGCAGTTACAGGGTAGGATGTATGATGTAACCTCAGTGTGTTACACCATGACACAGTAACAAATGTGGAGAAATGGGAAAGGGAGTGTGGTGCAAAAAATCGGGAGGCATCTGCTCTTATCTCCCAAGGTGGGAGAAAGCACGTGGAGAGCCTTTGCTGGGAGCAAGGAGTGTGGTAGGAGAGGGATGGGATCAGGGTGGTTGTAGCAGAATTGCCATTTTGCTGCTCTGGAACAGAGTCTGGAGAGGACCTTCCCCAGGAGAAGGTTAAAATTAGTGAAAAACTGCTTTACTTTTTATTTCAAGCAGTAAAAGCCAATCACCCAGCAGAAAACGGTTTTTTCCCTAAATTGTATTAAGCTATTAGGAGTATTCGCTGTATCAGAGCCTGTGAGTACAGCTCAAGGCAGGCTGAAATGTTGGCACCCCGAGATCAGGGCCCTGCTGTCCCTTAGGCTGTGCCAGCCTGGAGATGGGGACAGCCGGGGCTGCAGTGCCACCCAGTGGTGCCCACCCACAGCACCAGCCTTGGCAGCACAATGTTGCGGGAAAAGAATCCTTTTATTCGTGGGGAATAACAGGACAGCATTAGCAGACTGTTCTTCCCCCTTCCCAGGCTCAGCTTTGCTGCTTTATCCTTGTAGGGGGATGCTCTGGTGTTGCATTCAGCACATCCCAGCTCTCTCTGCCACTCCTTCCCTCTCCAGGTGTTGGATGGAAGACTGGTTTTCACTGAGAAAACCCTCTGCTCTGCATCCTTGTGTCCTCAAAGGAAAGACAGGACACCTGAAGGAGTGGAAGGGACTGGTAGGTCCTGGTTGTGGTCAGGGAGATGTGAATCCATTGTGCTCTTGGGGATTTTTGAGAAGTTTGCAAGTATTTCCCTCAGTATGGAAAAGATGATACCCCAGGATGTCTCTGCATTATGGAGTGGTGACAATGCCATGACCTTCAGGCCAGCACCAGCAGAGACCAGGCAGGCATGAGAGCACCAGGCTACAAATTAGCCCAGGTAGAAGATGTGCCACAGGGTGCTGAGGTGCCTTTCCCACTTTGCCACCCGAGCAGCATTGGCTGAGTCAGGACTTGGACACTCTGCTCCATTCCACGGGGTCAAAGCTCTGTCAAAAGCCTGGTGGTTAAGGCTTCACTTGCAGATTTTGGGTTCAGAGAGCTTCCTGAAGTCCCACATGACTATATTAGTGCCAGACTAGGTTGTTCTTCCTTTTTTTGGAGTTGTTCTACATTACATAAATAATAGTGTTTTAATTGGGCCATTCATTCATTGAGGTGATAGGACACCTGGGGGTTTAAATCCAGGTTTCTCACATCCCCAGGGATGTGCTAAAGTGTTTGTCTTCATTATCCCTCAGTGGAAAGTCCTTTCCCACACAGGCCAGTTAACTCCTGCTGTGCAGCTCATCCTGTGGCATTGTTAGTGGCATCAGAGCATCCTGTGTGTTTTAGAAGGAATTCTCTGTCTTGAGAGGAGCTCTGAGCAGGAGGAAGGATTACCCTGTTCCACACTCTCCTCCCAGGCTCCAGGAGCAGGAACAGGGCAGAGTGGAATTAAAACACTCCCTGTAATCCCGTGCTGGCTGTCATGGAGATACGAGCTTGTTTTGCTCTTTGCAAGAGCTTAAGGATGATAAATTGAGGGAAAGCCTGGGATGAAGTATGTCTTTGGTGTAACCCGAGACATTTACAGTTCTTTTTGTCTTCCTTTTTAATATTAAGTCTGTATTTGCTGCCTTTATCCCTTCCCAGTGCAGAGCACAGCCTTAACCCCCGGGAATGAATCACCTGCCCTTTTGCTGCACATGCACCAGCTGATCTGTCCTTACTTCCACAGTGAGGGTGAGGAAATGGGTAAATTCCCTGAGTCTTTATTCACTGTTTTTAATGCTGTTCTCTTGGTGGAATGTTAAATCACTAATTATGTAGTGGCAGTCCAGGGGGATCATTAGATGGACTCCCAGTTCCATCAGGCATGTCAGGTTGCAGGGTACTTTGGCAAGGATGTATGTTTGGTATTGATCTCTGCAATGCATTTCCAAATCCCCATAACAGCAAGGGGGGAAACGGGTTCAGACAGTTCCCTTTTTGTAAGGTCTTTATTCCCAAGGCTCCCAAGAAGTCACAAAGTGTCTTTCAGAAGTTATTCCTGTTAGAAAGATACTGCTTTTAAAGTGAAGATGATGATTAATGTGGAGGGAGCACTGCCTTTGTTCCAGGAATTTGGGACCCATTCTTGTGAGTTGTTTGAGAAGCCAAATTCATCATCCTCATCCTCCACAGAAATTAATGGAAACTGAAGGCACTCTGGGAACAAATCCATAGTAAATATATGCCTTTCTGTGTGTCAGACACATCTCTTGACTCTGGAGAATGTTTTGTTTCAGTTAACTAAAGGTGTACTGGTATGGATGAGCTCTTTTACCTGGTGAGTTCACAGTGAAAGAAAATGCTGTGCATCAAATATCCCTTTTTTCATGTCTGTGAGGCGTTTTTCATTACATGATTCCTAAACTAGAAGCTGACAAATAAAAACTATGCTATAGTTCTACTTTTTAGAAGGACAAGGACAGAGCTGGTGCTTTGAAAGTGAGATCAACATGATTTTTTTTAAGTTATAAAAGGACAGCAAGCTACATCCCCTGTGACTTCCAAGGAATCTGTGTATTTGGCTGACTCAAAAATGACTTTTAAAATGGATATGACTGAGCAAAGGTGTTTGTAATAGGTTATGAAATGCTTCCAAAAGGTCACCTGACAGATGCTTACTGAAGAATGTAGACAATTAATCCAAGACCAGGGAGGGGGGACCCTTTGGCAGGACCCCCATCCCTGATCAGGGGCCCATGGGCTGTTGCTGGGTTTGGTGTTCAGGACTGGCTTTTTGGTTTTTATCTGTCACATAAGGAGAATGTTTCTGTATTTGTGCTGCCTCAGGGGTGTTTGGATCCTCTCAGGTGCTTCCTGTAGAATTCTCTGGCAGTCTCTCTTTGGATCACCAAGGATTTCTCCGTGTGTGATACAGGGACCATCCTGTTGTGTCTAACCCCAGAGCAGGGCTGTGGTTTAGCTTGGGCTGCTTTGCTGCTGCAATAACTGCCATGGGCTGTATCAGAACTGTGGCCAGCAGGTCTAGGCAGGTGATTCTCCCTCTCTGCTCCACTCAGGTGAGACCCCACCTGGAACAGAGTCCAGCTCTGGGGATCCCAGCACAGGAGGGACACGGACCTGTTGGACAGGCACATAAGAGGGCCATGAAGATGTTCAGAGTGGTGGAGCATCTCTGCTGTGGGGACAGACTGAGAGGGCTGGGGTAGTTCAGCCTTGGAAAGAGAAGGCTCCAGGGAGACCTTCTAGCACTTTCCAGTACATAAAGGGGCTATAGAGAGCTGGAGAGGGACTTGGGATAAGGGACAGAATATGGGTTAATGGCTTTGAACTGATAGAAGGGAATATTTGAACTGGATGTTAGGAAGAAATTGTTCCCTGTGAGGGTGGGCAGGCCCTGGCACAGATTGCCCAGAGAAGCTGTGGCTGCCCCATCCCTGAAGTGTCCAAGGCCAGGCTGGACAGGGCTTGGAGCAATCTGGGATAGTGGGAGGTGTCCCTGCCGTGGCAGGAGGGCTGGAAGTAGATGGTCTTTAAAGTCCCTTCCAAACCCAAACCATTCTGTGAGTCTGTGAAACGTGAATCCATGGCTGCCGTAGCACTTCTTGACCAGGAGAGGGGGATCATTTCCCATCCATTCCCGAGGCACTCTCGGTGGGAAACACCTCCCTGACTGCGCTTCCCTTGCCTCCATGTTTCCCGCACAAACAACCCTGTGCCACAGCTCTGGCTCGCCTGGATTTCAGAACCTGCTTTCCAGCGGCTGCAGAGGGGCACCAGGACGTGTCCCCAGCTGTTCCCAACCCCTGGGATTCGCACTGGGGATGTTCCCTGCGCTCCCGGTGCATCCCCGGCCGCGGGAGCTCTCCAGGGTGATGGCTGGCTGGCTGGCTGGATGGGCGCTCTCCAGGGTGATGGACGGGCGCTCTCCATGGTCCTGCGCTCCTGCCGCGGCTCGGATGGTCCCCAGAGGCACCGAGACACCTCTGCCCGCGGGGGGCACAGACTTCTCATCCTTGGGGTTCATTCTGCAGCAAATTCCTTACACCCTTTGGCTGTCCTTGCCAAATAACCCCCCGCTAAAGGCACTGCTTGGCTGTGGGTATGGAATTCAGCATTCCACAGGGTTGGTTTGGTCAGGCATTGGCACTGCTGGAGTTACTCAGGTGAGGGGAGAGAATCCGAAAGTAAAGGAATCTTGCCCTTTTCCCTTGTGAGGAAACGGTGGTAAACACTCAGCTTAGAGTTTAATATGTTAATGTGTTTAACATGGTTGCTAATTTGGGGAGTACCTAAAAATAATCTCTGAGAGCTCTTCAAGAATCCTTACTATAAAATTTTATCCTCTGTTTTTATACACAAGTAGCAGCCAGGTCTTCTCTTGTTATAAGCAGTGGGAAAATGTGCTTGAAAGATATTATAAATTATACACCTCTTTGCCACAGCTATTCCATGAAGCAGTGCATTATCTAACTCTTTATGTTTTTATTACAACAAGCAGTAAAAGAAAAAGGAAATACCATCATTTACTTTATAGCAATAAACTAGACTAATGTGTGCTGATACTTGACGTGTTTTAGAAATTGCATGGTTAGAATCTTTATTATGGGTGGTTATTTTTGGTATCCACTATTGTGGCTTAAACATTGAGGCTCTGAGCCTGCTTACAGGTGGGTGGGTGGAACCAAACCATGTCACTGGTGCTGATGGTGTGTCAGTGGTAGAAGTGCCATTTAGGTACCATATATATAATATATACAATTTATATCCATAGATAATATATAGTATATTTTTGTAAATTATGTAAATATAAAGCTGCATGACTTGGGCATATTTTTCTTCTTATGTTCTTCACAAACTGAAACAAACTGTGAAATACACTTGTTTATTTTCTAGGTCATCTCTAACTTTGGGGGGCTCATTTTGTGGCTCAGGCTGCCACACACACACATACCTATATGTGCATATTTGTATAAGTAATATTTGTATTAATGGCAATCCCTCCAGCCTTTGTTGGGATCACTCTGGACACATAAACTTGGAATTGAGGGTAGATCAGGCCCGCTCAGGTGTGAACCTGCGTGACCTGGTGCTGCTCTGAGGGGCAGGGACACTTTTACACGTAGCAGAGGATGCTTAAGCAGAGCTGATTATGTGCAGCATCCAGGTTGCAACTGAAGGGATTTGAAGTGGGTGAGATCTGGGTCACACTGGTTTACAGGCACAAAAATCAGTTTTCCTGTGATGAGCTCCTGCTGCCCAGGCATAATTATTTTTCATACCATTGTAATTTGTGAGGTTATTTTTGTTCACATCACGCCGTTGGCTTTGAGAGAACAGATCAACAGATGTTCCTGTTAAATGGGTTACACACCACACAACTCTCTAGTCCAGCCACATTGTTGGAACAGGATGATTTCTGAGTGGAATGAACCCTTACAGCAGGTGGGGTTAGAATGAAGAGCCCTCCTTTTGGCTCCTCAGGCAGCTCATTGGCAAGGCCCCCTGGTTTGTGGGACAACAAGTAACAGGACTTTTATGTCACAAGTGATAGGATTGATCTCTCAGGGACACAGATGACATGTGTGGCAGTGCCTTTCAGCACATAACTGGCTTTTTGTGACTTTTCCCAGATAATTACTATGCTTAAGCTTGAAATATGCCCTGTCTCGGGATTGGAGAAGGGGCCAGGATTAGAGGAGGAGTGTTGGACCTCTTGTCCATGACACCAGGTGGCAGCTGGGGAGCAGCAGGTGAGTGCAGACCCCAACAAGCTCTTGGCTGTGGGGGACCCTCCCTGTGCTGTCACCAGAGCAGGGACCAGGTTGGCAAACTGCACGTGCAGAAGGTGGGCCCTGCCCCTCCTCAGCAGGTCCAGCAGATGTCAGGGCAGGGACGAGAGAGCCTGAGGAACACAATGGGCACCTTGGGAATCAGCCCTGGCAGTCTGCAGCACCTTCACATGTTCCTGTGGCTCTTTCTTTGCTTTAACAGCTTCCCAAGATCAGAACACAACAATCAAAGATGAAAGCTGCTAGGGCAGGAAGGGAGAAAGATGAGAAGGGCACATTTCAGTGCTGGATTAAATGATCAAGGTCCTGCTCTGAAGTCCACTGAAATCAATAAAATGTCTGCTGTTGCCCTTAATGAGCTGTTGTGAGAGGCCCTGTTTGACTTAGTTAAAGTACCATGTGACGTCAATAGTGCCAGTCAATATGAAAACTCACATAAGTGGAGCAATACTGGGAGTTAATGCAACTTAGTGGGCATTGGAAAACCACAGGATGGGGGGGCTGTTGCCAGAAATATCCATCTCCAGTTTATTTAGGATTCTGATGAAACAGATCTGCTTCTTGAATTGCCAGCTTGGCCTCAGCTGGGATGTCTTTACCTCCTAACTGGGGTATTTATTTGAACTGAAGCATCACTGTCTGAGGGGCCTTTCTCCATCCTGTTCTTGGTGTTTGGAAAGTTGTGGGCATGTGGGAGGACTTCCTTTCCCATGGCACAGCGTGGAAAACCTTATAAAGCTTGTAAAACCATGGATGGCCTTATATGAGCAGATGAATATTTTCAGTAAGTGTCCCAAGATGAATATCTTCCTCTTTTTCCTGGGATAATTATTAATTGCATTTACAGTCTGTCAGTGTTCCTGCACACCTTGGAGACAGAAACCTGCTGTGCAAGGGAGGATGTTGTGTTGAAGTCTTACTGCATCTGCAGGATGGTTTTAGTGCTGACCACTGAGATGTCAGTGCTGTGATTTATATCCAGCAGAAAAGAAAGGGAACATGGGAAGACTGGGCTGTTTTAGGTCTATCTGTACCTCAGTTTCTCTCTTTTAGTTACTTGGTTTGCATTGCTGCTTTTTAATTAGTAAAATAAATATACTCAAAGCCCAGAGAAAAGCCAGAGCATAGTTTTATATATTCTCCTCTCAGTTCCAGTTCAGTGACACTAATTTCCAGCCTCCAACTTCTCGGAACACATTGTCTTCACATAAGAATGAAAGAGTGGAGAGCTCTTTTTTTTTTTTAACCTTAGTATTTTTTCTCTTGGGAAATATAAAATGAAACCTCCCCATTATTGGGTACTCGCTTCCAGGGTTATTGTAGCTCTAGAATTAGGACAATTGCTACTGTGTGACTAATAAATAAGAGTATGGATTAAACAATGAGTGAGACAGGAGGCAATTTGTAACTGCAGCCTGTGCTTCCATTGTTAGCTTTGTGCTTTGGCTTTCCACAAGGATTACTTTCCTTCTTTTCCAGGACTGTGTAATTCTGTAGCTACTGAAATGGCTGAATATGTTAATATGCACAATCCATCTGAATAATTCCAAATGGTTGAATTAAGTACATTGCACCCTGCTCTGGCATTCCAGATATTTTTGTGCCTGTCAGAAATACCTGTTGGGTGTCACACACACGTGTGGCTGTGCATCACTCTGGAGGGAGCCTCATTCCTTTCTGGAATTGTGATCTGCCTTCTCCAGAAGGGGTTTCCATAACAGGAGACAAAAAGCTGAGTTGCCCAGCTTTAATCCTGGCCAAACTATTGCCTGGGACAGCCCTTTCTCCTTTTTATCTCTCTGGAACCAGTTTGGATTTCCAGGCTGTTTCCTGAATGTGCAAGAGCTTTGAGCTGGAAAGAACACTCTCCTTTCTGGTTTTAAATTAAAGCATGAAGGGCTTTTCCCACTCCATCCCTGCCTCCCTTTTTTTTTTTGCATCTTTGGGAAGAGATTTGAGAGTCACACTTCCTTGGCATGGTTTCTAACCTTGGTTTTAATTTTGGTTTTGCACTGTCCACTTGATTTATGTGATGGACCCCTGTTAGTGGATACACTTCAGGGAAGACAATCCCTTATTTACATCCTCTCCTCTTGTACTCAGTTACTCCTGGTTTTCACCCAGTAGGTTTTTATAGACTGAAAATGCTGTTGAGCTGAGGAAATGGTGTGTGTCTGCCAGTGCTGGTGCCAGCTGTGACTGTGGCAGCTCTGCAGGGCAGGAGCTCTCTGTGCTACAGCAACACCTGCAGGCTCAGCCCTTCCCAGCCTTACTGTCATTATCCCAAGCAGGAATTTGCTGCATCTCTCACGAGTTCTGCATTTCTGCCTTCAGGGCTGCTGGTGACACACGCTTTTCAGAGAACCCCCCCTTTTCTGGAGCTGTGTTCTCCCTGTGTTGCTGTGCCTGTGCCCACTCTGCTCCCACACACCGCTCTCTGTTCTGCCTCTCTCATGGAGCAGCCCCACTATACATTTTCTATGTTTAGGGGAAAGCTGCTCAGGCTCCATTTTTGCTTGAAAATGTAATCTTCAGACTGCTGTCTGCAGAAGGATTTCTTTTTGTTAAGATCTAAATACACAATGAGATGACAAGCCCTTTTCTACTTTTTTTAGGAAAATCTGTCTTAAAACAGAACACTTCCTTCCTGCAGGGACATAACTGTGCCAAACATTAGGTGATACATACTTTATGTTCTTCTCCCAAGACTGGATACGTTCTTTCCAAAATAATCTAGTGGAAGTCTTTTTTTTTTTTTTTTTTTTTTTCCCACATGCTGAGGAAATATTTTTAAATCTCTTTGAGGTTGAGCAGAAAATGTCTATGGGACATAACAGTGAACTCACAGAGCTGACCTGCAGTTCTTCTTTACCAGGAATCTTACAAAAAGTATTTGCTATTTCATTTTATCTCACTTGGCACCAGTTGTTCAATTCCAGTGTCTGATGTTTTTCTCTTGACTAACCTGGGTTACAAAGTACATCAAGTCCCTTTTAAAGTGAGTTTTCTGAAAGAATAATTATTTGATACTGAGCTGATGAGCCTGCACATGTCAATCATTAGAGGATAACCAATTGTTTAATAATGATGAGTGCTATAAACCCTCCTGTGTATCAAACCCTGCTGTGTGCACTTTGTATCAGGATTTAAGCATTTATTGGCTTAAGGACACCTTGAACTGTGATTTGGGGAAATCCTAAGACAAGGATTTTTCAAGTGTGGTGACCTGTGATTTGGTCTTATTTTCATAGTTCCTGTGTAAGATCCCACAAAAAGTTGGGAAGGCATTAGGCAGGTTGAGTTCTGGACTACCAGCTGTTCATTTCTGGTTTCCATGTGAGGCTCATGCAGCCTTAAGAGCACAAGCCATGCCACAGTCCTAAATATTCCAGTTTTCCCCTTTATTTTATCCCTATAACTGCCTGTGCTTGTCTCACTTTGCTGGTGCTGTTGCTGCAGTTACTGCTTGTTTTATCCATTGGTGTAACCTGGTTTCTCACAAGTGGGAACAACTGGGAGAAATCAGCCTGTACCTATGGAGGAGCCAGAAAAACCTTGGCTGGCACTTCCTATCCTGCTTCTTCCCATGCCTCCTTCCAGCAGAGAAATGTCCTTTTGATGGAATGCACAGATCAGTGGTGCAAGCACAAAACTGATCCATGTTTTGAAGATGCTTTTATAGTGTTCTGTAGTTTCCATATATATTCCCTTGTGTAGATTTGGTCTGTGAGGTTCCCAGAGTGAAACTCAATAGTACGAGCAGGAGTCACCAATGAGGATTAATGGTGATAGTAAATGGTCCATGTGAGCTGTGACACCAAGTCCTGTGGGGACCACAGTGATGTGAGCTGGGTTTTAGGGCTGGTCTGTGAGCTGCTGTCACATGAAGAGGTCTCAGCATGTCTGTCACTGGGCAATAGGTTTGGGACAACGTCTCTTTATAATGATAAACTGGGTGTGCTCAGTACCAGCAGCTGGAACTAACATTTATTCCCTTTG
>JAWWEV010000134.1:2070934-2081877 GCA_035583235.1 Hafferia zeledoni
GCCCAACCTGGCCTTGGGCACTTGCAGGGCTGGGGCAGCCACAGCCTCTCTGGGCAGCCTCTCCCTGGAGGGACTTACAAGATGTGCAGCTGTGGCACTTGGGGACTTGGCTCACTGGTGGTGCTGTGGCACACAGGAATCCAAGGGGCTCACCTTTAGGGGCCACCCAGGAAAACTGGGTCTGAAGTCAAGGGATATATTGCAGAGGGAAACCTGTAAGGGACTTGTGATTCTGGTTTGGTGGGTTTTGGTGCTGTGTCAGTGAGGTCCCATGTCCCTGCAGCTCTGGGGTGGCCAAGCCAGGGGTGCAGACAGCTCTGCTCCCTCAGGACCTGCCTGGAAGAGGCTGGAGCAGTGGTGTTGGAGGGAGGGAAATGTGCTATCAGCTGTCTGCCAGTGACTAAGGCAAAGGCTCTTTTTATCTGCCCACAGCCTGTTTTGGTGAATAAATGCTTGATGCTAATGGTGATAAGTTACCCAGGGAGGAGGGAGTAGAACTTTGATGTGCTGCTGTAGCAGGAGGACAAGCCATGAGGGAACAACAGACCCATTTGTCTCTGACATTAATGCTAGAAATGAGTATCCCAAACCCAAATGATATTTGGGAAGGGGGGGAGACTAAATAACAACATATTGTTGCTGTCACTCTCGATCTCTGTTGGTCCACAGCTATAGACGTTCTCCATCTTTAACGGAGGCCTTTGTAAGTTGTCTTTGAAGCCTCTGAAAGCATCTTTGGGGGTTGATAATAACGAACAGCACCCTCGGTGGTGTTATTTGGCTTGGGTGGAGTTGAGCCGAGAGCGGGGCAGGCCGAGCTGGTGCTTCCCCCTCCTCGCTGCGCTTTGGTGTCTCCTGATGCAGCTCACGTGGCTGCGGGAGGCACAATGAGGACCTGAGCGCTGCCAGCCCTTCCTTGCCGGCGGCTCTGCCAGGTGAGCGGGGCTCTGCCAGCCCTGGCCCTCTCCCTGCTGCCTTCCTGCCCACCCAGCCCGTGAGGAGCAGCAGGCAGGAAGGCACAGCCGCTCTCGGCAGCAGCAGCAGCATCAAGTCACCAAGACTGCACCATTTTCTCCTCACCCTGCGTAAAGGCGATGTGAGAAGCTGACGGGAGCTGCGCCCTCCCCCAGCTGGTGATGCTGAAGCCGAGCCTTCCTCCCAGCCAGAAGACGCAGCCTCTCTGGAGGAATCCCGAAAGACCTTCCCACTCCGCTGATGGGTGTTTGAAAGCCGATTTTTCTTTTCCTGGGTTTTTTTTCCTCCCCCTCCCCAGCCAAGCCTGACGCTCGCCTTTCCTCGCAGCCGCAGCCGAGCTGAGGGGAGGATTCCCAGGCTGCTCGGAGGCGATTCCAGCCGCTCCCTGCCCGCGGTGGGTGGCACTGGGCACACATTGCCCCCCTCGCTGCCCACCCATGGGTGCTGCAGAGCCTGGAGCGCAGCGCTGACCTTTTCTGGGGGGTCGGAGGAGGAGGAAGAGTGGATTACGCCGGGAAGTTCTGGCTCGCAGCCAGTGCCCTTGCGGGGAAAAATAAACCACCTGGCTATCGGAGTGTGGCTTCCTTGGAGCTGCGCTTTGCCTCGCCAAAATGGCTCACGCAGCCGCTTCCATTAAAAAAGTTCGAGAGTCTGAACTCGAGGAGAGGGAGAGAAACCTTGAGAAGGAAAGGAAAAGGCAGCGGAAAATCTCTCGGGCAGATCGGAAACGCAAGGTATGAGGGGAAAACCGGCTCCTTTCTCCTTTTCTCCCCCACCCTTCCTCCCTCTCTGCAGCACTTCACAGGTGCTCATTGCCATGTGCAGTGCCCTCCCCTTCATTCCCAGAACCTTTCCCATCACATTCCTCTTTGGAATCCCTCCCCAGCCATCCCTGCTGTGCCCGCTGTGGGCTCAGCCCATCTGCAGTGACTCCGGCGCTGCCGGCCATGGCAGCCCCACAGCCAGGCAGGATCCCTGCCCGCAGAGATGGCACTGCCACCTCCCCTGCACCCCCAGCAGGGTGGCCCTGCCTGCCATCCCCTCAGGTGTTCCAGATGTCCCAGTGCCCAGCTGAGCTCAGGGAGTTGGCACGGAGGGAGGGAGGTGGCCGTGCTTGGCAGCCTGAAGATGCATTTCTCTCCTTCACCGCGTCAGCATTTCCCCCATTTCCCATTTCCAGTGCCCCCTGGCACCTCCCTGGCAGCGACCTGTGTCGGGGTGGAGCCCCTCTGCAGCTTTTGGGTGGCACTGGGGGGCTCTGGCGCCATCCCTCAGTGCCCTGACCCGCACACTGCGGGTGGATGTGGCGGGGCAGGGCCTGGCATGGGCTCTGCAATCTGTCGGCTTGGCACTCTCTGAGTCTCTCAAGGCATCTCTGGTTTGGTGGTGCAGATTTTGGGGAGGCTCCTCCTGATTTACAATCCACTGTTGTTTTCGTGCTGGGTTAGAAAAGAGGAATGACAACTCCCATTGCCATAGGGTAAAATAATAAATAAAGAAGAATTAAAGCATCAATAGAGATGATTTGTTTGCCAGATCACACTGTAGTTTCCAAGGACACAAAAAATATACAATAGGGGGGGAAATACTAAAAACCTGGAGGGTCTGTTAAGCTTGTCCTTAGGACTGTGTTCCATTGAGAGTGCCTGTGTTAGTGCCTCCTCATTGCTGTTCCTTTCCTCCCATCTCTGGAATCTCTGTCTTGTCATATGCATTTACTCATTCCCTGGCACCATGTTTTTATCCATTCTTTAGGAATTTCTCTGGAGGGAATAATATCAAAACACATAATCTTTTTTTTTTTTCCCTTCCCCCTTATTCTGCTCCATTGCATGTACATACAGATCTCTGTAAAAAGAAAAGCACAGAATCCAGCCATGCAATTTGAATTTACAGATCCTTTTGGCAGATCTCTAGGATTCAGAAGCCATCTGCTCCCTTGGCATACCTGGAAATTTGGAATTCATTTGACAGTCGATTTTATGGATTTTTATATTTTGAACTGCACAACTTAAATAAAATGACTGAGGCCTTTTGATGCCTTTGGGCCTTTGGGTGTGATCTCAGTGACTTTTCAAAGGCTCGCTTTGCAGAGTTCATTAAGTCACATCCAAATTCTCTTTCCCAAAGCAGGAATGTCATTTCCAATGTATGCAGTGCCTGGATGTTGGGCAGAGCTGCTGGGGCAGATTGTGATTACTCTCCTAATCCCTTAAATGGGGCACTGCAGCAGAAGGGAGTTTTTGTGATTACATTTTTGGTTGTGGAATCCTCTGCCAAAGAGCCTTTTTTAAAAAGATGCATTTCATGTGTGGATGTCCTTGCTGGAAGGGCTTTTCCCACCTTTGCTCAGCACCCACTTCATCACAGTGTGTGTTGTTTTTCCTGATTTTCACCAGTCCTATTTCAGCACTGTGTTTGATTCCAGTGCCTCCTTGACTACTTTAATTAAAGCTGGATGGAATTAATACTGCCCCTTCTGCTCTCTGTGTTCAGAGAGCTCCTATCCCTGACTGCAGGCAGCAGCTCGGGCCACATCCATGTCAGTAATCATGTGGTGCTGCTGCAGGCTCCTAATCAGATTGTCAGATCCAGGGATCTCCATGGCTTAGGAAACAGAGAACACCTCAACATCGTGTGTGTTTCTTCCTTGTTGATATCCAGCCCTGCTCCTGCCTCCCTCCTACTGCGGCTGTACCTTCTGTTACATAAACAAGGGCCTGGCTGCACCCTGAACTCGCCTTCCCACAGCTGGGGATGGGTCGGGAGGGGCTTTTCCCTCCTGCTCCTGCTGCAGGAGAGGCACAGCAGCAGCACAGGAGGGTTTGGTTGTGTCTGGGTGTGGACGTGCTGCTGCTGAGCAGCACACAGGGATGTGTGTGCACACCCATCATTTATACACAGGATAACCCAAAGACAGGATATGTATTGTATATAGTATAACATTTTTATTTATTCATCAGTCTAAGTGAGAGCTATATCTGTGAGATAAATACCCTTACAAATATATCATTTAAGTTCCTGAAGAACAACCAATTGTTCTGCTGTGAAATGGGATTATCTCCTGGTAGGTGCAGAGCCCTCTCAGATTTTGTTGCCTTCCTTGGAAAACAGAGGCCAGGAACAAGTTGTAGGTGCAGGTCCATAAGAGGCAAAATGGAAATTGATATTTTTAATTTGCTCTCAGCACTTAAACTCTTTCTGCATGGGGGGGAACATGGTCCTGACTTTGTGATTTGTTTGAAAGCTCTGGCGTTGCAGTGAGTGGATTTTCAGTGCAATGGAGATGCATTTTGTTTGTGAGAGTGGGAATGTGTCAGGTGTTGTGGGCTGTCTCTTCGAATCCTCATTTGGACACGTGCCATGCACCAGTACGTGCTGTGTGCATGAAGTGCTGCTTTGGCCTTGTGATGGAAACTCGTTCCCTGTCCCTGGAACATCCTGATTATGCAAAAGAGGATCATCAAGGGCCATGGATTTAGGTTTTCCACTCTGCCAGGATGTTTGGGCACCCATTGCCACCATCCCATGGTTCCCTGAGCTCCCAGGGATGCTGCAGGGTGTGGGCTCTTTGTGGCTCTGCCTCTTCTCCAGGGTGTTTTCCTTCCTGGTGGTTTGCAGTGGGATCATCACCTGTCCTGGCAGCGGCACCACAAACCGTGGCTGCAGCTCCTGTGCTGCTTGGGCAGGACCAGAGTGTTCCTACATGCCATCTCTGCTGCCTGATGCAGCACCCTGGCCATCAGCAGGGCTGGGAACAGGCCCTACACCAGCAGCAATCTGGCTCTGATAACCTCTTTGCCATCCTTAATAGTTCCTTGTGGATGAACAGAATTGTTGCACACCCAAAAACTGAGAGGAGGAGTTTGCAGGGTGAAGACCTTCCTTTTGAGATTGTCAGCTGCCAAGAGGCAGCTCTGCTCACTTTGCATCCAAAGGGGAAATTTTCCCTTTCATGCAGGAAATCTTTTCTTGCAATGTGGGAAGATGGGAACTGATGCAAACACGTGTGTGTAAACAAAAAATCCCCCAACCATCTGAATAGTTCCATGGATACCAAATGTACCAAGAGCATGAACAACCAGGTACTAACAGAGGAGCTGAGCAGTTAAATATGTAAGTTTTAGTGACCTTTAGGCATGATTAATGCCATTGTACATGAATGCAGCATAGGTAAGGCCCAGCTCCACTTTCCTCTTGGTGTCTTTGAGGGACCTGAGTGTGGCTCATCCTTTGCAGAGGGAGAAGAGGGAACTGGTGTGGTTTCCCGATGGTCATTCCCTGAGTCAGCAGCAGGGCTGGAATGACAGCCTGGGAGTGCAGCTGCCTCGCCCCTGGCTCTGTGTAACACACTCTTGCTTGGCCCTGTCCAAAGTACTTCTCCAAGCAGACAGAGCCTCCTGTCTCTGCTTGTGACAAGTGCTGGAAAGATTTTAGAAAACCCACATCAAATAAAATCCCCAAGAAAAAAAAGCTGTTATAAAAATGGGTTTTGCTGCCAAAGAAAAGTACCTTTTGAATGTTGCTGATGTGGGAAGCTGATGGCTGTTACCTTTTTACAATAAGTGATGAGGACAGAGTTTGAGCTCTGATCTCTACTAGGAGTAAGTGAGTATTTATTTAGTATTTTAAAACAGTGAGGAAGGAGGATGTGGAGGAATTGATGAGTTTGGGCAAGCTGGAAAAAGGCATCCCAAGGAGGAGGAGGAGGTCACGTGGAACCACAGTCCTTCTCTCTTGGTCCCTGCTGTGTTGGTTCATGGAAGCCAAACTGTGTCACCTGGTGTGAACCTGCAGGATCATCACAGGGTTTATGTGGGGCTGAGGGAGGCACAGCAATTCTCTCACTGTTTGACCTGTGTGTGTTGCAGCTTTCAGGGGTCACTGCAGCTTTAACCCACAGCTCTTTCTTTAGCTCTGAGAGCATCTGATCTGTTCAGGGTTGTGTTCGTTGTCTTGGCAAACCTCTCTGTGATTCACTGGGATTTCTGGATGTTTCAAACGTCTCTCCAGCCATGAAAGAAAAGTCCTTTTGGTGTTTTGGAACGGAGTGTTTGTGTAGGAGGTGCCTATTCCTGATGCCCTTTGAGCATTTACCTCCTGTATCTCAAACTGGTGTTTTGCTCATGTAGATATTTCTGGGCATGGAAAGGATATCCTGCTGTTTGCTCCTGAAATGGAGCTTCTTCAGATGACTTTGCATTTCCGAATGGAGTGGGACTTGCTGTTTCATTTTATCCATGCCCTGTGTGAGGGGTGATGTGTCTGGGAACAAATACACAACGTTCTGGGATGCAACAAGCCAGGGATTGTAGCAAAGAAATGATTGGAGTAAAGATTGATGATCTCCAATTCCCTTCCTTCTGATGGGAAAGGAGCAATTTTCCACTACAAGTTTGAATTTCCTTACCTTTATATTGTTGTCTAACCATACAGTGATTTATATGTGGTATTTCAGTTTAATTGCCTTGGTAATTTTTGAAGGGGAAGATTTATTCAGTCTGAATAAATCACATGTGGGCAGCATTTCAAACACACAGGTGGCTCACCTCAGTGTGGTTTTGGGTTTGAGGGTGAATATACCTCTTCATGGGTTTGAATTGAATTAGCCCATTTGTGGAGTGCTGGAGAAAATGCTGAAGGGGCCTCTGTGAGATTGAGGAGGAGGAAACTGTCCCTGGAATGCTCCATCCCTTTGCATGGCAAAGCTTGCTTGGGACAATCCACTGTAATGGTGAGCACTTGGGATTTTATGGCTGGATTGACTCATTATGTGATTCTTTCCACAAAGTGTCCAGAATGCCAAAGTTTCCATCTCTCATTCTGTCTATTTGAGTAAAAAGAACTTTAAAAAGAGCAGCCATGGGAGAGGAGAAATGTCAGCACCTGCCTATGGGGACTGTCCACCTCTCCTGCCTCTGCAAATTTACCTTACCAGGATCCATGAATGAGGAAAAAACTTGAGAGTGCATTTACCCTTTGAAGGAGATTATCCCTGATAAACTTTGGTGGCTTTGGGGATGGTTTTGTTTACCTCCTCCTAAAATGTTTCATGTCCTTCAAATTCCTGACATTTCCTGCCCCACTGGAGGAATTATTAGGTGATGTTTGGGCAGCTTTGTGTTAAGCAATTAAAACCCCCCATTTAATGTAGATGTCAGATGTTAATTGGGGAATGTCAAGCTTTTAGCAATCTGCCTTGTGTGATCCAGTCCCTCAGGCTCTTCCATGGAGCTCCTGGGGAAAGTTTGGCTCTGCAGCAGCCGTGGCATGTGAGCCCTGAGGGTTCACAGTTTGATGGTGAGACCTGGAGCTGTGCCCTGGGGTTTGTGTTTGCCAACATGCAGCTGCATCCAGAGTGGGAACAGCCAGTGTGTCCCCAGGGGGAGCAGGAGCATTGCCATTCATCCCCTGGGGTGGTGCAAATCCTGCAGCTGCACTCCCAGTGCACTCCCATACCTTATGGACTCCACTTTCTGCTCACAAAAATGGGGTTTGTGTCACTTTTGGGGAATGTAATTCCTGTTCCCTGCACCAATCCCAAGCAATTCCTTTTGTGCAGTCTCTGTGGCACTGGTAGTTTTGTTGGAATGTCTGGTGAGCTCCTTTGTACTTACCTACATGTTGATGTCTGTGCCTGTCCCCAACCTGTTAGTAATCAGGTTGGGGTTTTTTCCTGTTCAGTCCCTGGAGCTGTCCAGGTAGGAGCAGATATTCCCAGTGTTCCACAATTACACACAATTATATTACTGAAATCTGACCAATAAATGAAGTTTGGATGGTTCACAATCAGTGCTGCACCAAGTGCTGACATGTTGGACTGTTCAAAGGTTTGCTCTTTGTGATTTTTTATAGCAGTTCCAAATGTTGTAGGTGGATTTAGTGTTTTGCTTGGAGTTTTTCAGGCTGAGCACTCTGTGCTGAGACCTTCCACACAGGGATCAATGTGGATTAATTGGTAGCTGCCCTTTTACAGGCAACTGCAAACAAAGGCTCCAATTAAAAAAAAAAAAAGCCTGTAATTGCCATCTATTTGTTGATGCTAATAAGGAATTTAGCATGTTGACCTCTCCAAAATCTTGCAGTTTCATTAGTTCCTTCAGGCTTCCAAAAGAGATGTTTTTAGGGAACTGAGCCCTTGTGTGTTTGAGAGAGAACTTTTGGGAACCCTCCTATTTAAGGTCAGCTTTTTCTCCTGCAGCAAAATCCTGATGGAGAGAGGATAAGAATGAACAGCAAGAGAATGGGGAGGGAAGTAACACTGGGTTAAAGAAGTTATCCTGTTTGCATGTGCTCTGAAACAGTCCAATGACACTAATTATCTGGATCAGGTCAGGAAAACTGCCAGTGTTTCAGATTTAGAAGACAGTGATGCTGTTTTTGTATGTGACCTGAGGAAAGGTGTGGATTCCTTTTTGCCTCCCAGGTCAGCCCTTCTCTTCATTCCTGCATGCAGCACCCAGGCGGCACTGAGAAGGGTTGTTCCCCCAGAATGGTGCACCTCTCATTCCCTCAGGCTGGTAGAAAATGATTTCACCCATCCAACCATAATTACAAGCCTTTCCAGGCTGGTTCAGGTTGAATAATTCAAGCTCAGCTTTAATTATTTACTAACTGTGGCCTGTGCTGTGCCAGGGTGTGTGACAGGGACGTGTCACTGCTCAGAGCCAGGGATGGTGCCACAGGAGAGTGGAGCAGACACAAGTTTGTGCCTCGCTGCTCACACCAGGGTTTGTGGGCAGTGCCTGGACCCACCTCAGCCTCCTGCTGCTCCTCTGCTTTATTTCTTTTTAAAGGAAGGAGCAGAGGAACTTCATGCCCCATGTTGGTGATGTCTCACTGCTGGGGCAGGGAGAGGCAGGGACTGAGATCTCCTAGTTATGCTCGGCAAGTATTTTCTTTCTGGTTTTGCTGATGAATGTGGTGCTGGATATCAGAGCTGCCTGGGGGGAAAGGAATCATTGCAGTCATCCACATTTCCAGGCCAGGGAGACTCAATTCCACTTAGTTAAGTCAGGCAACAGCCTAAGTTAGCTCTGAGCTCCAGACTATTCTGACTTGGAAGGGATGCACAAGGATCATCAAGTCCAACTCTTCAGCCAATGGCCCACACAGGGGATTGAACCCATGACCTTGGCATTGTTACAACCAAGTTTGAACCAACTGAGCTACTGCTTTAGGCTCTCCACAGATTTAATGCTATGCTTGTTTAGTTCCTGTTGAAAATCACAGACTCACACAATGGTTTGGGGTGGAAAGGAACTTAAAACTCATCCAGTCCCATCCCTGCCCTGGGCAGGGACACCTTCCCCTATCCCAGGTTGCTCCTTCCTGGCCTTGGACACTTCCAGGGATGGGGCAGCCACAGCTCCTCTAGACAACCCATCCTCATCCTCACATTGAAGGATTTCTTCCCAACATCCCATCTAACACTGCTGTGTGAAGCTGTTGCCCCTTATTATTGAAATAATGAAATGACATTCTTGCACCAAATAAAAGCTCAAAACTTTATGTAACTTTATGTAACTTTATGTAACAGCCATTTTCCAAATGGTGCCTATTTCTCTTTGCTTTGCTTGTGGAAAAGATGCATTTTAAATGTGTTTTGGCAGAGTGACATGACTTTGCAGGAGGAACTGAGTGGAATTTAAGATGCTGCTGTGAGCCTTGCACTGCCATGCCAGGCTGTGGGCAGGGCAGGGTGGCTTTCATGGATTCCTCCTGCAAAATGGCATTTGCTGGAGGCAAAAAGTGATTTGGATTTTTTAAGAAGAAGATGTTTTGACTGGTCAGTGGCCCTGAGAACTGCTGCATCCCAGCAATATTTCCCTGAAGGAAAGCACAGAGACTCCATAGCAACTGGATGCAGCGTTGTCTGAGAGGTACCTACAGCACACAGCCACTCCTTTGGTAATAATTTATTTACTACCTCCTTTCCTGGGATGCAGGCACTAGGAAGGTGCTTTTGGAGAGCTGGTTCCCTCCAGTGGTGCAGGGCATTATCCTGCTGAATGCTGAGGCCCTGGAAAAGCTTTCCCAAAGCAGAGAAATCAGGAATAATTAATGTCTGTGCCCAGAGCCAGCTCTGCATTGCAGCAGCAGCTCTCCCAGCCTGGAGGCAGGACGTGCCTGGCTGCCATCCCTGGGCTTCCAAGGAAGCCTGGCACTCACCCTGGGATCTGGTGGTGCCCCCGTGTCTGTGGGTGGCACTGACCCTGCTTGGTTTGGGATCTGGTGGTGCCTCTGTGGGTGGCACTGACCCTGTTTGGTTTGGGACCTTGTGGTGCCCCTGTGGGTGGCACTGACCCTGCTTGGTTTGGTTTGGGATCTGGTGGTGCCCCCGTGCCTGTGGGTGGCACTGACCCTGTTTGGTTTGGGATCTGGTGGTGCCCCTGTGGGTGGCACTGACCCTGTTTAGTTGGGGACCTGGTGGTGCCTCTGTGGGTGGCACTGACCCTGTTTGGTTTGGGATCTGGTGGTGCCCCTGTGGGTGGCACTGACCCTGTGTGGTTTGGGATCTGGTGGTGCCCCTGTGCCTGTGGAAATACATGAAAACAGGGGAATGAAGGGAATTCTCTGGGGGCAGCTTGGGAAGAGCCCAGGTTTGCTGGAGCTGATGAATTTGCAGGGAGTACAAGTGGTTAATGACCATCAGTTTTCCCTTTATTTTGGTTCTGCCACTTTCTAAGTCATCTGGCTGGGTTTAGCAGCTCATATTCTGTATTTTAAGCAATAAACCTTCATTATTTTATAGTCTCTACATAGTTGTACTAATGATTAGTGGTCCAGAAGCCTGGGATAGAGTAAGGGGTATTGGATCCTGGAATACAGGAGGGGATGTCGGATTCTGGAATACAGGAAGGGGTGTTGGATCCTGGAATACAGGAAGGGGTGTTGGATCCTGGAATACAGGAGGGGGTATTGGATCCTGGAATACAGGAGGGGGTATTGGATCCTGGAATACAGGA
>JAWWEV010000134.1:2133032-2144553 GCA_035583235.1 Hafferia zeledoni
GTTAGTTAGTTAGTTAGTTAGTTGGTGGGTCGGTGGGTGGGTGGGTGGGTCGGTCGGTCAGTCAGTCAGTCAGTCAGCCAGTCAGTCAGTCAGTTATGGTGGTCAGAAGAGGCTGATACAGGTTCAGGCAGCAGCAGGAACAGAAGGCTTTGCACAGAAGGCTAAGAAATTTATTTTTAGTCACAGCTTTACTTTTATCTCCCCTCTTCTGCATCATGTCATCACATGAGTGGTCAGTCAGTTCACCTAAGCATAGATGGACACGTTCCATTGGCTACAAGGTCTGTAGGTGACTTCTCCAGGTGACTTCTTCCTCCTTAAGAGTGCTCTCCAAACTGCTTTTCTCCCAAGGATATGCTCTTAACTCCCCAAGATCAATTCCCTCATCCATTCCTCAGACATCAGGAATTGAGAGTGAAGGAGTGAATGATGGGTGAAGGGAGCTAAACAAATGGCTTCAAAGGTGGGGTATAACTAGATGGTTTTTATCTATGGTGAAGACTGGATTGTTGATTTTTGTGATGGGGATAGTTGTGCTGCTGATAATATCATGCTCAGTGAGTCCTCTGCAAAGGGCCCTGCAGGAAACTGCTGCTGCCATGTTTGTGGCACAGTTACACAGAGGGGGGGACTGTGTGTTTGTGGATCCCCTGAGGTAACTGATGAAGGAATTGATCTTGGGGAGTTCAGAGTGTATCTTTGAGAGCAAAGCAGTTTGGAGTGCACCCTTGAGGAAGGTATCCCACCTGTAGGATGTGGGATACCTTGTAGCCAGGGGAATGTTTCCATGTGTGCTTGGTGAAGTGACTAACCAATAGTGGTATGACATGTTGTATACAAGAGTAGATAAAAAGTGAAGCTGTAACTAAAAAAAAAAAACCCTAAGCCTTCTGATCAAGCCTTCTGATGCTGCTGTGCCTGAACCTCTTCTGGATGGCCATAGCTCAAACCCCACCGAGCAGTTCCTCCCAACTCTCTGTCGCGTGTGCCACGAGCCGAGAGTCAGAGCGGTCCCTGTTGTGTGTCCTGTGCCACAGAACGGGCTGTCCCCCCTGCACATGGCGGCCCAGGGCGACCACGTGGAGTGTGTGAAGCACCTGCTGCAGCACAAGGCGCCGGTGGACGACGTGACGCTGGACTACCTGACGGCGCTGCACGTGGCCGCGCACTGCGGGCACTACCGAGTCACCAAACTGCTGCTGGACAAGAGGGCCAACCCCAACGCCCGCGCCCTGGTAAGCACAGCCCTCCTGGGGGGCTCCACCAGCACAGCCCTCCTGGGGGGGTCCACCAGCACAGCCCTTTGGGGGACTCCCACCAGCACAGCCCTCTGGGGGGCTCCCACCAGCACAGCCCTTCGGGGGGGCTCCCACCAGCACAGCCCTCCTGGAGGGCTCCCACCAGCCCCTTTGGGCAGCTCCCACCACCCCAGCCACTCCTGAGGGGCTTCACCAGCACAGCCCATGGAAACGCTGCTGGCACCAAACCCCACCAGCCTGGAACAGGGGCAGGAGCGAAGGGACTGTCCCACCTGCTGGTGGGCTGTGCTTGTGGCATTAGGGCTGGTCATGGAGCGCATTCCATGGGAAGGGAGTGTGGAGTCAGGTCTGGGAGCTCTGCAGGGATCCTGAAATCAGAGCCTGTGACAGCTGAGGGGCTCCAGGTCCTGGAGTCAGGTCTGGGAGCTCTGCAGGGATCCTGAAATCAGAGCCTGTGGCAGTTCAGGGGCTCCAGGTCCCAGAAATCACCCCATTATCTGAAGGGGATGTGCTCCCCCTTTGTTCCCCACCGTGTGGCCCCCAAGATGCCCCAGGAGGGACACAGGGAGCCACCAGGGAGGAACCAGAGAGAGCTTTATTACCATGGGGAGAGGTATTTAAAGGTTTTGGTGGGATTCAAGTTACAACCAACAAGAAATCAGGGATTGCAACCAATGGGAGAGGGTGAAATAGGGGCCAATAAGGAAAACTTCTACAAACTTCTTCAAGGCCAACTCAGGCTGTCGTGGTTGGTGAGATAAGGGGGTCTCAGGGGATTTTGGGAAGAAGACAGTGACTCAGGGAAAAAAGAACAAGGAATCCATTTTGGAGCATATATTTACACAACTGTAAAAACTTCTGTTTTCAGGGCATTTGGGCTTGCTGCTTCATCATCTTCACGAGCCCATTTCTTACAAGATTTTTTCCATGTCCTCTGCCACGAGAGCCAGTTCTAGCTGATGTTAATATACTCATTGGTGATTTGCTACCTTAATTCTTCAGTTTCCCATGCATACAATGCACAACTCATTTATAAGCTTTCAGTTGTAGTTAATTGGCATAGAGATAATGTATTTAAAAGCTAATATTTCTACATTTATGAAATGGTGGCATTCCCCTCTATTAGATGCCATTTTTGTTCTGTTTCAAAAGCAATTCTGATGCTTACAGGAACCCAGGTATGATTCCTCCCACTCCCTGATCTGACCATCACCCCTAAAGGGGAGAAAAACACCACATTAGGCTCTGAGAACATTTCATGAGCCTTTAATCTATCCAAAGCCTGTCAGGGTTCCAATTTTCTGTCACACAGGACTTGGTAGCTGGATGGGAGGTAAAGTACCAATGTATTGCACTCTGTGGTGGAAATAGAGAATATGAACCCTTGAGGTTCTGCATGGCCAGGACTCTGCCACTGCCTGCCCTGTTCAGGCCTCCACAGCCTTCCCCCTCAGGCCACTGGGATGCCTTCCCCAGCTCCTTGTCCCCCAGCAGGACCCAGTGTTTTCCTGGGAAGGCTCTCCCTATTCCTTATTCCTTGGAACTGACTTTACAGACACCATTTTCTTCTGCCCTCTCATTTTTCTTGGCCTTTCCATACCCACTGATCCTGTGACCCCTCTTGCTTCCTCTTCTTGTGCTTTTCTTGTTTTGTCTTTCTCAGTGTCATGTTCACCTGGTTGGTCTTTTCTGGGGCTGTTTTCATCCTTTTTTGTTTTTCTTGCCAGTCTTCTGATTATCTTTAGCTGTACTTTCCTCAGCCACCCACACATACATGTTCTATGTCACCCCCCCACATCTTTCTTTCCTTCCCTGAGCAGAAATAAACCTTCTCTTCCCCTTCCTCCCTCCCTGGGACACACCTGAAATGGAAGGAGAGCACCCTCAGGCTGCTGCCTCTCTGCTCTCTTCCCATCAAACTTTTTTTTTCCCCTCTCTTGTTTCCTCTCCCATCAGGGGTTTGTTTCCTCTGGCTTGTTTAGAGTGTTTAATATATTAAATGGAGCTCATAATTTCTGTTACTGATACAATTTTTTTCTACCTTCTCCTCTCCCCCATCAAACTGTTCCTGACTTAAATAGAAGTGGCAAAATTAAATCAACTCAGTCGGTAAAATTCAGTGCAAATACGGAAAGTTCTGTAACAGTGAAACTCCCTCTGAAATACATGAGAGATGTTGTGTGGGTGGTAAAATATCCAATGGGTTTGATTCCTTCTTTAGAAACTGGAGAAGCAGTAACAATATTCAGCAGAGTCCTGTGATGGAATAAATACTACAAATAATTAATTTTCAGCTAGATTTTTAAAAAAATAATTGTTAATGTTTGCAAAATGCTTTGGGGATACAAGCACTGTGTGAGTTCTTAGCTTTTGCAATTTGTATGTGCTTTAGAGCACCTCCAAACCAACTAGTAATTAACATTTCCCTTAACAGAAGCTGCCTGTGGAATAATCTGTCACGTGCCCCTTCCCATGAGCTGAGATTTCCCTGCTGGGTTCTGGTTACTGCTGGTTCATTGTTTAGCAATTCTGATGCTCCTCATTAGAAAATACAGCCATTTCTCAGGATCATCTAGAAAAAACTACCTGTGCTTTTCACTAAACTGTTCACGTGTGGTGGGTGATGTGTTTGCTTATTTAGGCACACCCTTAACCTGCATTAACTGCAGTAGTTCATGGTGGCCCCACGGCTGAAGTGGCACCTCACAGAACACACACACACACTCAGACATCAATGTTACACCTTAGCTTGATGAATAACTATAAAAATTAATCCATGCAGATGCTTGGATTACAAGTTGAACAACCAAGTAGAGTGGAATCTGGAAGAAGTGCTCTGTTGTCTCTCAGTTTAAATTGCTTTAAAGTGAAAGAGAGGAGGTTTAGATTAGATATTAGGAAATAAAACCCCATTACTGTGAGGGTGGGCAGGCCCTGGCACAGGTTGCCCAGAGAAACTGTGGCTGCCCCATCCCTGGGAGTGTCCCAGGCCAGGCTGGATGGGACTGGAGCAACTTGGGATAATGGGATGTCTCCCTGCCCATGGCAGGGGGTGGAACAAGATGAGCTTTCAGGTCCCTTCCCACCCAAATGATTTTGAGATTCTCCCAGAGATGTATAGAAAATGCTTTGCAAAGACACTGATCCCAAGGTGATCACTATAATTTCTAGTATTTCCCTTTTGTTAGGCAGTCCTGGCACCCCCTGCAAGCCCTCCTTGGCAGCCACATGGGACCCACATGCAGACATGCACACACACTCTGAGTCAGGGTGGGCACGCCTGTGTTTGGGGTTTGGAGGTGGAAGTTGGATTTCTCTCCATTGCCTGGGGAGAGCAGCACTGCTCTGTTCTGCCTCAGGCACTGCAGACCTCTCTGATTAGACCCTGAGATGAGCTCAGTTGGTTAAAACTTGGCTGTAATAATGCCAAGGTCATGGGTTCAATCCCCTGTGTGGGCCATTGACTGAAGAGTTGGACTTGATGGTCCTTGTGGGTCCCTTCCAACTCGCAGTAGTCTGTGATTTCTAACCTGTTGCTGCTGCTGCTCTAACCCTGGTGCTCCCAGAGTGTGGGGAGTGGAGCTGCATGTTCCCAACTAACATGAGTGTCTTTTGCACAGAATGGTTTTACTCCACTGCACATTGCCTGCAAGAAAAACCGCATCAAAGTCATGGAACTCCTGGTGAAATATGGGGCTTCAATCCAGGCTATAACAGAGGTAGAAAACCCTTTCATGTCCTGAAGAAACATTCCTTCTCTCTCTCCCTCTTTGCCTCCTCTTTTCTCTCCTGTCACACCCCACTTCCACCTGATGTTTAATTAAACAGAGAAGCCCCTTCCCTTCGTGCAGGGGAGTAAAACTGCTCTCGCTTTGTTTCGCAGTCGGGCCTCACCCCAATCCACGTGGCTGCATTTATGGGCCACTTGAACATAGTCCTGCTGCTGCTGCAGAACGGAGCCTCTCCTGATGTCACTAACATTGTGAGTATGGCTTGCACTAGAACCACCTGCTGAACCTCCAGGAGGTCTCTGCCCCACCGTGGAGCCCAACCAAAGGTCACATTTCAATGGGGCTGTAGGACTTTGGTGCAGTTCAGGACAAACTGTTCTGGCACCTTTAGTGAGGAGGAGAAAATGGTGAGTGTCCATGGCTTTATAAGCCATCTGTGGTTTCATGGACTCCCCAACAACACTTGAGTAGGTAAAGTTTTCCTTAGAAACGGACAAAGCTCCCCAAATACACCCAAAATGGATTCTGAGCCAAAGCCCACAAAGTCTGTGTTTCCGTTCCGAAGGATGACATTCAACCCCAAATGGCTCTGATTTCTGCCTGAGGAACTTCACTGGCTGCCATGAAGTTGTGTCATTTCTGTCACTGAAAGGGCACAAAGTGCTTAAACCCCAACAATTAAACAAGAAGTAAAACTGTGAAACCCAAGATGTTCCTCTTGGACAGGAAATTCCAGGAACTGGTGATTAAATCTAGAAAATGTGACCTTTGGGAGGTAACACTTAATGCAGACCCTGACTTAGCCTAGAAATAAGTATTTGTATACCAACAGCCTTGTTACCAAGAAGAATAACAATAAAAAAATTATAGTTTTCTGAGCTGTATTTCATAGATATTTTACTGTGTGAATTTGTCAGTACAAACAAATACTCAGCTTGGGACCATGTGCACTCTGAGAGCAGCCTTTTACCAGTAAATAAGGTTATAGATAAGTGTTCCCAACAACAAAACCAACAGCAATCAGACTCTATTAGTTTTTCTCAGAAAAATCTTGTATGGAATGCAGTAAAAATGTTGAGCACACAGAGTTGTTTATGTGACTCACTAGAACAGACTTTTCATAGTTTTTCATAGAAGCAATCTTTATATAATAACTTTATTGGTGATAAGAAAGCCAGCAAGAAGTTCTTGTGGAAGCAATTAAAAGTATTGGGTTGCTGGTCATTTCTGTGCAAAGTTTAACACTTACAATTTCTGTTGCACAGGTGTGTTGGCTTTTACTTGGTAAGCTGAGGTTCCCTGCTGAATTCCTGTTTCCAAAAACTAAATTGCTTTGCTAATTCAAGCTCAAAAGAGTCATTGTAGAAATCCGATCTTTAAAGTGTGCAAAATGTAAACCTTATTCAGTTTTAAACAGCTCATTCTTCATGTAATAATGTTTATACAGATGAAATTATTCAGATTTGTAGCTGGGGCCATGGGATTTTGTTTGTTGTCTACTTACTAATCAAAGCTGGTAGTACAAAGTTAATTTAAAAGTTACAAGATAAATCAGCTCCTGCTGAACAGGGCTTGCTGTAATTACGAGTCCATCATAGCAGGCAAGCTCTGGCTGCTTCTTTCCCTATGTCTAGCCCAAGGACAGGAAGACATAATTCCCTTTCTGATGTAAAAATCTTTACCAGAGTGTCCATTTTGGCTCTTAAATTGGTAGCTCAGGGGCTAAAGGCCTTACAGGATACTCTCCAGCTTGAGTCTTAAAAAAAAAGAACAATTAGCACAAAGACAGGATCTGTCCTGCTGTTCTGATGTTCTCATGACATAACAGATAAATACAGAGCTCCTGGCTGTGGAACTGTCCCAGTACCTGATGTACCAGATACTGAGGAGCTGCACCAGGACTGTTCTAGTCCCCTTTAGGACTCTGCACTCAAAGAACAGCCCAGTTAAGCTGGAAATGCCATCACCAAGGAATGCTCATTGTCAGTGTTGCTTTGCAAACCTCTTCAAAAAAATGCTTTGAATGTTCCTGACCTGAAATTCCATATCACTTCACTCAGCTTTCCAAAATTTCCCATTGCCCTTCACATTCTGTGAGCTACAAAAGGCTTGAGACCAGACTGATGGCACAGCCTGGAGACACAGCAATGCTGCAGATCCCAGATTTTACACATTTCATATGCTGGCTCAGTTGTGCTCAGCCATTGCAAGGCCTCTGAATGCTGCCAGCTCCACACAGCGTGCAGGAAGGGACCATCTGGAGAAACATCCCCTCCCATCTTGAGGCTCACGTGCCTTGCAGTCCCTGGAGAGGGAAAGGCTCAGTGTGCTCTCATCTCCTGTGCAGCACACGAGCTGCTGCACTGCAGTGGAGAGAGCTGAGGAACAGATGTGGCCAGGGCAGAATTTTCCATGAGCAGGGTTGTGGTTCTGACCCTCTGCAGCTGAGCTGGTGTTTGTCTGGGATCTGCCAGTTTGCAATCCAGAGCATACCCAGGCCCTGCCACACGTACCCACACCCTGTCCTGAGCTGCCCCTGTTGAACCAGAGCCTCAGCTGGCACAAAGGCAGCTCTGCACGAGTTCTCATGGGTGGGGCTGGCACTGTCAGAGCTCTGTCTCTTCACTGAGGACACTGAAATGCTTTTGTTTTTCCTCAGCGCGGGGAGACGGCGCTGCACATGGCGGCGCGAGCCGGGCAGGTGGAAGTGGTGCGCTGCCTCCTGAGGAACGGGGCCCTGGTGGACGCCAGAGCCAGGGTAGGTGTTCTGCTCCCAGGGCTTCTGCTCCCTCTGGCTGAGGCAGAAGAGATGGAGATGAGGCAGTCACTCATCTTGGGAGGTGATGAGTTACTGCTGGGTTTTGTGCTCTCCCTTGCCCTTGTTGCCTGTTGCCTGAATTCCTGGGGAAATAGACACTCAGAAACAATATTGATGGAAGAAGATAGACGGGATACTAAAGAAAACAATCTTCTGGCAGAGGAAAAGGACTTCACTCAACAAGCCTTTAAGGTTTATGGTGCAAGACCCTTTATTACACAGAGCACACGGATTATATATTGTTAAGGCTACATTCTGTTGGCTAAATTGAACTTCACACCATCAATTTACAAACTAATTGGTTATAATCCATATTTCACAAGTCTAATGTTTAGATGAACTCATCCTGGATGTTTTCAGGTACTTCTCTAGGGTCATGTGTGAAAGTCAAAATGTTCTCATGAGAAGTTTCTGGGGAGTTGTTGAGAACTCATAGGGAGTGATTTCTCCTTTCCTGGTCAACAGCAGCTCTGGCCTTGTTGATTCTCAGCTGGCAGCTGCTTCAGTCTCACAAGGTCTATAGAGATCTGAATTGCTCACCTTTCATTTTTCTGTACCAACAGTACACCTTTATTGAAAGCTTTCAAGGTGCACACCCGAGGTCTGCACACACACATGCACAGGCCCACACATGTACAGGCCTACACATGCACACACATGACCAGGGATGTCACGGTTTTTATAACCTCTCCAGGAATTAACATATGAGATATCTATGACCATCCATAGTTCTCATTTCTCCTGGTGTCCCACCCATAGAGGTCTTCAGAACTGCCCCTTGGAGAAGCTCAGGACTTCCAGGCCTCCTTCTTGTGTTTTGTCTCCAAGCTATCTTGCAGGTGGCTTCTCCAAAGCAGTGTGTCCTTGAGAATGTATGAGAAAATGTTTTAGTAACTTCTAATACCACCTCATACGTGAGCAACCCAGGAAAATCCACGTAACCTTTATAATCCCAAAATACTTTAAAATCCTTCAGCATCACTATGATCGTGTGAGCCAAATTTATGGCTGAGTGTGGGGGCATTGCCAGGATACCGTGCCCGGGGTGGCTCTGCCCTCCCTAATTCTCTGCTTGCTTTGAGCTGTAGGAAGAACAGACCCCTCTGCACATCGCCTCCCGCCTGGGCAAGACGGAGATCGTGCAGCTGCTGCTGCAGCACATGGCACACCCCGACGCCGCCACCACCAACGGGTACACCCCGCTGCACATCTCGGCGCGCGAGGGCCAGGTGGACGTGGCCTCCGTGCTCCTCGAGGCGGGCGCCTCGCACTCCATGGCCACCAAGGTGAGGCAGGACACTCCACAGCCCTGTGCCAGGAGCACAGCACACGTTCTGTTCCAGGTTCTGCTCCAGGAGGGATGTGCTGTCACGCTGAGATCAGCTCAGTTGGTTAAAACTTGGTTGTAATAATGCCAAGGTCATGGGTTCAATCCCCTGTGTGGGCCATTGACTTAAGAGCTGGACTCGATGATCCTTGTGGGTCCCTTCCAGCTCAGAATAGTCTGTGATTCTGTGATTCTGCTGGGAGATGCTTTGTTCTTAATGCATCCAATAGACTGGAGCGATGTATCGAGTTAATCACATTTCAGCTCATTTTGCTGGTGTCTAAATTGGGTTTGGTTCCTACCAGAGCCAAATGCAGATCGTGATAAACACACAGTCCCAACAGGTTTAAAAATGCCCTTGTTGTTCTCTTTCCCACTGTCTTATGGGTAGGGATTTTTGAAATGCCCTTGTTTTTCTCTTTCCCACTGTCTATGGGTAGGGATTTTTGGACAAAATTATCAGAAAACAAAAGTGATGGCAGTGACACACTTTTTATGAACAGGCCTCCTTATTCTTTGATACCATGTTTATTTAAATAGTCAAGTAATTTTGCTCTGCTTCTTTAATTCTCCTAAAACATGCAGGTCAGCATCTGGCCAGTTGCATTGAATGCTGAATCTATTTTCAGTGGTTCTATAAATAAGGTGCCTTGTGACACAACAGGCCGTTTTGTCCAGGGTTTGTAAAAGAAATACTCTGCAGAATCATTATTGGGTTTTTTAGCCACAAATGTTTACCAATATGTTCCCATAACAGAGCAATGAGTATGTAAGCAAATAGATAACTCTGAAGAGAATTATATACCAAGATATCTTTTCCAAATTTAAAGCATGAGATAAGCAAGAATCGTGTCATTCTCACTGTTATTAAAGTACCCTTGGTTTTACAGCTGGAGCTTAAAACATGGTTTTGAACAACAGGATGTCTTCCAGGGTTTAGAAGACTAAACCAGCAATTTTCATATTATGATCCATGGATTATTGGGAGTGCTGGCTGTTCTCCTTTTATCCAGCTGTTAGATCACATTAGAATGGCTAAAAATACACTAAATACTTTCCTAATTTCCCATATTGCTTGATGGCAATCAGTATTGCAGGAACATTCTGTAATTATGAGTAGGAGAAGATGTAGCCCACTAGATAATATCTCTACAGACCTGTGATTGATGAACTGAAAATGTTTGAGGTTCCCTAATATAAACTCTTTTTGAGGTGGGATTAATGGAGCTAAATGATAATAAAAATTAAACACCACTTCTGTTCCAGGCAAATAGGTCATTGTAGCTTCCCAAAATTCCTGTGGGGCAGCAGTGCAGACTGCCACCTACTGTCACACATCCAGGAGTTTTCCTCATCCATTTTTAAATTAAAATAGGCAAGGAGCAGGGCTTTTTTTAGCTGCAGCAGAACTTAGTGACTGTATGGATACACAAGTCCACATAGAAATAATTTTTCAACAAACCCTAATGGTGGAATACGAAGTTTGGAGATTTTCTTCTTGAGTTTAGTTGGTGTCTCATTGTTACTGGCAACAACTGATAACAGGAAATATTTAAAAAGTGCAGCTGCTTTGGGGTGTAAATTTGAAGCAGTGCCTTCATTGTCCCCACGCAGTGTGTGTATCAGATAAAAGTCTGCCAGCCTGACAGGATAATAAAGGGGGAAGTATTTTCCCGTGTTTCTGCTGAGAGATGCTGCTCTTTCGAGGATCCTGAGAGCTGGAAACAGGTTGAGGAATAAGAGCTTAGTACACAGTTCTTAAAAGTGAGATGTCAGCGTGGCCTTTGACTCAAACACCTGTGTTTTGTCTCCTGGAATTTTGCAGAAGGGCTTCACACCGTTGCACGTGGCAGCCAAATACGGGAGCCTGGAGGTGGCCAAGCTGCTGCTGCAGCGCCGGGCCTGCCCCGATTCCGCTGGCAAGGTACGGGGAAGGGCTGGGTGAAACGGGCACACCAAGAGGGCTGTGGCTGCTTTTGGCCTTGTTGGGGTCGCATTGCCCTCTGCTCATTCCCTGGGGGTTGGCTTTGGCTCCGTGGCAGGAGGGCAGCAGCCCTGGGGGCACATGGTTTCTGTGGCTCGGGAAGTGCTGGTTCCACCAAGCTGCCACATTCCTAAGGGGCAAACACAGGGGCAAGTTCCCCTCGGAGTGGGAAGTGCCTGCACCGGCCACCCTGCCTCACCTGCTCCATGGCTTCTCCCTGCTGATGGCCAGCCATGGCCTTGCCCTCCGTCCCCATCCCCTTTCCCTTCCATCTCATCCCGTTTCCCCTCCATCCCCATCCTGTTTCCCCCCCATCCCATTTCCCCTCCAGCCCTCCCAAATCCCACACCTTCCCACGAGTCCCACCATGTCCCACACCTTCCAACCACAACCCATCCCTTC
>JAWWEV010000134.1:2148515-2201858 GCA_035583235.1 Hafferia zeledoni
TGGCATCCCACATATCATCACATCTCCCTTACCAGAAAAAGAAGGGTAACTCAGGAGCTCTGGGGCTTCAGCTTTGTTAAAGCTGACTTTAGGCAATAGCTGGCTGCCAGCTTCAGGCTGGATGTCCTGAGACTGACAGGAAGCAGCCCACTGGATAGTGTTTTTAAGATCCCAGCAAAATCACTGGCTTGAGGCCTGCTGGTCCCTCTGCCCAGCTCCCCTGTCCCCAGCTGTCACCCGTGGGATGGACTCATTCATCACCCTGGTCACAACTCAGTGTGGTAGGAAACAGCCAAGCACATAAAGATTCTGGCCCATCCCTCATGGCATCACCCAAAATTGATGGGTAAAACTCGGGTATTTCAAAAAGACAGCAACACTGCTATAAAAACAGCTGATGAGAATTAATAAAACAGACACTAGAAGGATCCAAGCTACAGCTGGCAAGACATTCAGCTGAGGTATTTGGAGGCTAGCACAAGGGACAGGCAAAATTGCATCTTTAGCATTAGGTCTCTCTCTGTGTTTAAGGAGCCACTGGGACAGATTCTGATTCCATTTACCCAGGTATTTCACTTATTTAGAATTATTTCATTAAAGTCAGCAAGTTTGTATGAGGCAGCAGTGCTCCAAAATCTCACACCTAGGGACCAGTAAAAATACTGGCAATCTGTCAGCTGGCACTGTGGGCTCAGTTTGAAGAGTAAATCTGTCCTGGCTGCACTCAGGAGACACATGTTAAAGTCTAAGTAACCTCTGCTGCAGCTTGGGCTTTAACTGGAGATGCTTTGTGAAAAATAATATGGCTGAATTCCAGCTCTGGAGGACTGCACTAATATTTAAGTGGAGACAGTGAATTTACTTTGCAGTAGAACCTACAGTAAATGCTCCTTCAATTCCTAGCAGTCCATGCACTCCTACTGTGAATGCAAGAACTGTGACAGTTCTGAACTGTCCCTGTTTAATTGGCAGTGCAAAGCATTACTTGCATCTATTCCTTTGCAGCAGAGAGAACTCTCAGAGTGTGTGTTTCAGAGCCTGCCCCCAGGCTTTACATAAGTGTACAGTGAGATCAACTCGGTGTTTTCTTCCAGTTTCTTCTCTGCCTGCTTTCAAAGCCAATTGCAAATAATTTTGTAAATGAATTGCCTGACTGGACTTACTCAATAGCATCTCAGACCAGCCAGCTGCAGTTCTCATTTCTCATTTCTCCAAGTGCTCATGTCTCAGAGTTGCTTTACTTGTGTTCCTGTGTTGTGTGACAGTAACACAAATCACTGGAGCAGATAAGTACATGGAGTTAGGGGTGTTTATTAACACAGACACTCTGGGCATGGTTTAAGTGTAATTACAGCTTGGTCCAGCCTTCTGAAGGCAAAGTAAAGCTAAAACTGATTGACTTTTATAATAGGTAAATATTGTTAGCCTTTTAAAAAGCAAATAGGCTCTAACCACTGCTGGTAAAAAATCATGTGTTTTTTTTTAGTTGGTTCAGATATTTTAATGGCAAATCATGGGGCTTCCATTGAAAACCAAGATGTGAGACAAGGTGGATGTTCTCTGCCTCAGCTATCATTCTATGCCCTTAACTTGCCACTTTTAACTTTGCTGTTCCTCATTGTTCCTACCTCTGATTTAGGAAATGAGGGAGAAAGGTATTTTCAGAGATTTCTTAGATTGTGAGATAAAGATGATGTCTGAATAAAAATATTATCTTCCTTTATATTTTCATTAATCTGGGGAAAGAAGGTTACTACTACTGAAGGTTTATTATCTTTGGGTCAATTGATGACATAACTGAAGTGTCTCAAAAGGAGCAGAAAGAAGCAAAGTGAAGTTTCTAATCTAATTCCTGTCCCTTATTCTTTGTTTGCTCCTCTTGTTACCACCCTGGACCACAGAATGGGTACACCCCTCTTCACCAGGCTGCTCAGCAGGGCCACACTCACATCATCAACGTCCTGCTCCAGCACGGGGCCAAGCCCAACGCCATCACCACGGTAAGCCTGTGACCTGCCACTGGGATCCTGTTTCCCTGGACTTTCTTTTCCCTTTCCTTTCTTAGAGCTGTTGTTTTGGTCGAAGTATTCCTCATACAGCTGGTTGTCAGATGTGTAACTGTCACTTCCTCTGCTTTTCCTTATCCTCTTAAGGTAGTTCACATCTGGTCTAACTGTGCCCTAAGCGGAATGTGAGGGGGAGAAACAGATTTCTGAGCCACAGCTGGCTGTGCTGGGCTTGTTCGGTTCCCCTCTGCCTTAACACCTCTCTCTGTACATTGGTACCTCCATAAGGAATTTTCTGTAGAATTTGAGGGCAATTCAGAACCTGGGCTTTTTTGACAATTTAGGCCCAAATTTCTGTGCCTCTATCCACTGGATCTGTTTCAGGTTCTTACTGAGTTCACAGATGTTAAAGGCTCCTCAAAGACCGTCAGTAACTTCTGGCACAGCTCCTTCTCTGCAGTCAGCCAGGAATGCGACTGTCCTATTTCACGTTGATGTTGTTGTTAGTCACCCCTAATTGGGTAATCATTAAAATGCAGCCAGAGTGTCCAAAACTCGTGTCATTCCCCAGAGTGGATCAGCTTTCCGTGTGTGTGTGGTGTGCGTGCTGAAATCAGCACTGGTGCCCTGTTTGGTCCTGGAACCCTCACACTGAATAATCTGGTGTGAAGTTATCCAAAATACCAGTTTGTGTAACCAGATCATCAGGTGACAGACAGCTGCAGTCACCTCCTGGAGCTGTAGGTACTACTTGGCATGTTCAACTGAAGCTCTCCTGATTTCAGTCCTCACACTGGGGCTGTCATGCCCAAATCTAACCCAAGGCCAAGCAGAGTCTTAAGGATGTGTGTCTTTGTTACACCATTTACGTGCTTCCTCAGGTGCTGGATCTGTCCTTGTTCACACACAGCAGCCTCTGGCTTAAGATAAGGGAATTTAAACCTGTGGAATATGGGAGTTAATGTGCAAGTGATGGTACCAATCAAATTATTTGTGCTGTGAGGGTGCTAATCTGTTCATTTTGTGCTGCTAATCCACACACCCCATGTTGCTTCAGGGTTGCTGAGCCAGACTAATACAGCAGAATTTAAATTATAGATAACCAAAGCCAGTACTGAAGAAGAGAGAAACCCTCAGGCTGATACCCTGCACACAAGAGAAATCTTTTCAGTGCCAACAGCAGTACAGTGGCATTCCATGATTCCCCAGCATGCTGTCCCTTGGCTCAGTGCAAACCAGCATGGGACAGTTCTGTGGCAGCTCTTTACAAGGAACCAGGGAACACATCCCTTCCTCCCCTCTCCAGGTTGAGTGCCATGGGGACCATGGACTGCCAGTGTTCCCAGTGATGAAATGGGGAGAAATAGGCCAAAATACTAAACTACCATTTTAATGTGCATTTGATGAATGACACGTCTGTATATTATGAGCATTCTCACTGCAGATAAGTGTATTGAAATGGAAATTAATTCCTCACCCCCAAGCCTTTTGTGTTTGTTAAATCATCAGCTTTTGTGTACTTTTATTGGAGATACATTTTTGCTATATGAAGGAATAGAAGTGTATGTGGACAACGCAGCTGTAATATTTTATTCCTCTGGGAAGGAATTGTATCTGTTATAGATTTAACAGTTTCAACTGGGAGTGAAACTGTAACATTTTAAAATACTTTGTTTTTTTAGAAGAGTCTGATGTTTACGCAAAATAAAACAGGAACTTCTGCAGGCAAGACACGTGCTGAGGTTTGAGCAGTGAGGGGTTAAACCATACAGTGCTTTAGTATTTGGACTATCTGGCAGATGTGAGTGTGTTGTGTTACCATGGCGACCAGGGCTATAGTCTTAAAGAAGTTACAAAGCCAGAGTCAGATGTAAGGGTAAAAAAGCAGTGATTTTCCTAGGCTGTGCCTTGTTTTGGATGGAAATGCTGGCTCATGCAGCGTGGAGAGTGATCTCATTGGTTCCCATCCCAGTCCTCCCTCTGAGCGCGCTCTCCCCCCTCTGCTTTCCCGTAGAATGGTAACACTGCCTTAGCCATCGCCAGGCGCCTGGGATACATCTCGGTGGTGGACACGCTGAAGGTTGTGACAGAGGAGATCACCACCACCACAACGGTGAGTTGCACATGCATTGCACTGTCTCCCCTCTCTAGTCAGAATGTTGTCTTTCCCCCCGTCCCTCAGGCTCTCCATGTACCTCCTTTTCTGCTGGATTTTCATTTTCCTTTCTGTTGGATTTTGCTACAGTGCTTGCAGTGTATCTTTAAGCATGTGGAGGTGTGTGCAGCACCACAGGCTGCACTGAACTTGGGAGCAAAACCTGTGTGCACACTGATGGAAAACACTCATTGAAAAGCAGAGGGAAACTTTGTCTAGATCTGGGTCTGAGCTGCAAACCCAAACTTTCCACAAGTTTGTGTGGTGGTGTTTAGATCTGTGCTGCTTCTCTGTTTCTCTTTTCACCTCTCCTTTCCCACCTGGCCTTACATGTCCCCACTTTTGACACCTACTGAGGCTCAGCCCTTGCAGCACATCACGGTGTCCTCATGTTTGGGCTGCACAGCCATGACCTGGTGCCAAGCCTGGTGATGCCCACTGGATGGCTGTGCATCTCATCCATCATCTTACTCAAGTCACTTCCAGTTCAACCAGATCCTGGTTTTCCAAATACAGAGCAATCTTTCCTTTTGTGCTCAGTCCCCCACACTCTTGGAGTGTGTGTTTTGATGTCAGGTTTGTGAGCAGAGTGTGCTGAATGTCAGCAAGGTGGTACCGCAGCTTTCAGCCAGGAAAAACTGATCTATTTGGACACCCTGGGAAGGGGAAGCTTTTCTCTTCTTAGACTTTTACCTCCCATCTACATGTGTCTTAGCAGGTAGGAAGGGAGAACATTAGAAAAAGTGCACAATTTAAGAAATTAAATTCAGTTTAAATCTCAGTTACTGCATTTATCTTGAAACACTGTTGTAAGGTCATGCTTTTTTGCTGTATTTTAATGTTATTTTTCTAATGCAAGAAGGATTAGCAGTCTAGAAAACCTGTCAGTTCTACATGTCATTTAGGAGCTCAGAAGTTTAAAAGTCCACAGATTAATTAAAAGATTCTGCTGTTCAGTCAGGGGAAGGGTTAGAAGAAGGGAAGAAATACAGAATCTCTGATAAAGAAATGGTAAAATAATTTTAATTTTGTTGCATGCTGACAGCAAGCCCCACTGATATGAACCAAGGAAGATGGAATAAGGTTACAAATAGAGTGAGTCATAATTTATTAATGACCTGCACAGATCAGGCTGACTCAGGTTTGGACAAGAAATTCCAGAGTAATTCCAGAAGTCTCTAATAAGGACTGTGTGTTTCTTTTGTTATTGTTCTTGTTTAATCACATAGCACATCACACATGTATGACATAAACACATATGTCTCTAATCAGAGATTTAGAAAAATAAAACCTAGGTAAAAGTTTTTGAGGAACTTTAGTTCTTTTCAAAAGAATACTTTGTAGCCTCCAAGCACACCTTTGCTGTTCTCTGTGCTGTGGCCTGGCACACATTTTTCCTTTATTGTGTGATATAAGTTGTGATATAACTTCCTTTCTGTTGCACACTGCATTGCACTGTGCAGCCTTGTGCCTTGTCTTATCTAAGTGTTAGATCTTTGGAGTAACAGGATTACACTATGAAAAGACACCTGTGAGTTATTTACTTTGGATAAATATTGCTCTAAACTTGGAGGGTAATGGATTTTTCTACCAGTTACCTGATGCCTGGGCTTTAGGACTGAGGCAAATACTGACCCTTACTTGCAGAGTTAACCTTTGATACATGCACATGAGAGAAATCTGAAATTGTGATCTGTGTCTGTGTGCTTTAAAAGTCAGGTGGGAACCCTCAATAAACTCAGCAGATTCTCTAGTTGTGAGTTCATCTGAACCTTGTGCCGTAGGGATATCTGGAATATATACCCTGGTGGGGGTGTTCATGGTGGGGAATGCTGATTAAACATAATTTACAACAAGCCCCCAAAAGGAGGAGTAAATCCAGGCCCTCCCTGCAGTAAAGTTCTCCAGATGGTGGGGCTGGTGTTGCCAAACCTGCAGACAGCACTGAGAGAAGGTGCTGTCACCATGGCTACCCCGTTCTCTGAGGCTGTGGCTGAGCCTGCCTGGGGGATCTCAGGCAGCCTGAGGCTTTATTGATATTCCAGTCACTGCCATTGGAGATGAGGAAAAGATCTCCTGTGCCAGAGCCTTTCTTTGCTCCAACTTGGAACAAATTTTCCTCTTACATGCATTAGTGGTGTTATTAGTGGAGCCACAGGGATGCAAAGCAATAGAGAGAATAAAGTGCACTTTTTTTACTGAAATATTAGAGATGAGTAGGAAATAAATTGGAATAAACTGGACTTTGAGAGGTTTGCTGTGCAATTAAGTTATGGGGCATTTATACAAACAAGCACAGACTTCCTGTGGACAAATGAATATATGAGGAGCTTTGAGGTTGTTTACAGTGTGGTGCTGTTCAGTAAGTCACTGCTGGAAATACAGATGGGTTTATGTATCTGAATTATTCTATGCCCCCAGATGAAAATCTGGCCATAAAATGAAAGGCTCAAATACAGAAGCCTGAAGTAGAATCCATAATGGAATTCTCAGTGGCACTAACAGCAGGGAGTTAGAGAAACACACACTGAGCAATTTTCCAAGTTTCATGGGGCTGGATATGGATTTTAAATTTGGAGAATATTTGATGTGCCTATCAATTAAAAAAAATCTAGTATTACATTGGAAGTTCCTCTGAAAACATCAATTCCCAACAGAAGTTGTTGGGATTAGAATAGCCCTCAGTTACCAGGGTAATAGAAAAATACACAGTCATCCTCTGCACCTATAGTTAACCCTGTGGTTTAACTTGGCTTGTTGTGTAACCTGTCAGGTAACTGTTGTTGAGGACACAAGGTCAGTGTCACCTGGATGCCAAGCCCTCCCCATCTGTCATTGCTGGCCTTGTCACCCCACGCCTGCCTGACATTTCTATCCAAGGAAAGCCATGGGAATACGGGGGGAAACTCAGACATATTGTTGGAGGCATTCACTGAATATAAACTGATTTTCAGCACTGAACATGTGCTCTGCTGCAACAGAAATAATTAGTTGTCTTTCCTCATGGGTAAGAGTGAGTTTAGGGGGCCTAATTGGGATTGCCAATTGAGGCAAAGGGCATTGTTCTTTCCCTGCTCTTCAGGAGGGTGACCTGCAAACTGCTGTCACAGTTAAATAGATTGCAAAAATGTAAAGCAGACTTTGAAAACCAAGTTGCAAAGTAATTACACGGTTGGTAACAGTTATTTGTGAAAGTGCAGTATGTTACAATAACCAAGAATGAGCCTTTGTTGGTTTGTTAACTAGAGAATAAACAACGGGATCAGGAAATAACTGGGAAATTTTGTGCAACGAAAGCTGCTGTTGACTTCACTGCTTGATATCAGTGGGCATTTTCCCAAAAGAATATTGCACAAGGGGCTTGGGTTTGGCTGACTTTAATTATCCCTCCCATTTTATGTTCTTTCACTCCTTTTGCATGTGCTGGTAATTGGTGCAGGATAGATACTATCTACAAGAGGGAGTGAGGGGCTGCCTCAGGGGGAGTTTTCCTGGCACTCCTTTCCATGCCAGAGGGGCACATCTGCTCCCACATCCCCTAAAGGCACTGCCCTCCACAGCTCCCCAGTTCAGCTGGCTGGCTGCACGTCTGGGTGGAGCCAGGAAATTGTTATTTTTTGGTTGTGACTAATGCAGTTCTGATCACTGCTCTTTTTTAAGCCCTTGGCATTGTGTCTCCTGTACCACAACACGCTGAAGAGTTTCCTGCAGGCAACTTTTTCACACCTTGCACTTCCTACAATTTCTCTCATCATGTTCTTCTGCATGTCCTTCCCCAGATTGTATCCTGATGCTAAAGGGTGTCCCCATTCTTGGTTCAGCACCCCTGAACATCTTCTATTTCTTCCCAGAAGTCATTCATGAAGATAAAATTATATAAAAAGTATCTTCCAGTGTTCTCCTGCTCTGTGCTCTCCTGTTTGACCAGTGTTCTCCCACTATTCCTCCGTCCATACTTGCCTTGATGCACAGTATATTCAGTTTTTAGGTGCACAAAATATATCAGAATCTTCAAATAACCCTTTTACCCCTCTGATGTGTATGTGCTTTGTGAGAATATACATGATTTATGAAAAGGATATCATTAATATGCAGTGTAATCACTTTTTTTCTTGAGGGGGAGAGAAATGTTTCAAGCGATCTTTGTAAATCCTTCACATCTTTTTTCAGTTTAGGAATTTCACATCATTCATAACTTCATTTCCAAATGCTTTACAATTTAATAATTTCCATATGCCACATACAACTTTCTGAAGCTCTTCTGTAGACATTACCTAATTCACTTTAAAATCATCTTGGAAACATTGAGCTGAATTGTTCTACATGCACCATTTATAAGTAAATTTTGTTCCTCTGACCAGCTCATGATGTTTTTGTACTTTCCTGCCAGTAGAAATGGTACCTTGCACAGCACTGAGAACAGGAGCTTCTGGAGTAAGGATGAGAAAGAAAGTTATGGGAAGGGGAGACATGTTCAGCACATCCCAGTGCTGTCAGTGTTGACAATATCCTGCTGTAAACTTTGCTGCTCCGTTTGGTGTGTAATTTGAGGACTGATGGTTCTGTCTTTGCAGACTGTAACAGAGAAGCACAAGCTGAATGTCCCCGAGACAATGACCGAGGTCCTGGATGTGTCAGATGAAGAAGGTGAGCACCTTTGCTAAATTCCATACCACTTTTGTCACCTGTGTCAGGCTCAAGAAGCTGCCTGAGTTCTCTGACATCTTCATTTTGCAGTGCTTGAAGTGCCTTTTTTAAATGATGTAATTGTTGTGGCATTTGGGTAGAGATGCCAAAGTTTGACCTGAGGCAAAATCCTGGACCACGACATCTTTTGCAGAAAAAGCTTATTTGAACCAAACCAACAAATGAGAACATTTCCCAACTCCAGATTTTCAAATTTCAGCGTAGAGCTTTCCCAGAGCTGCCTTTGACCCTCTCCTGAAGAGGAATCTGAGCAGTAATTTTTTTGGCCCTGAGCCACCTGTATCACATACATTTATCTAGGAATTCTGCCTAATTGGAAACACTTGTGTAAGAAGATGCATAAGGTGGAAGGTGAGAAGACTGTTGCCTCCAGGGAGCTTTTGGCACACACAGCTCATGGATATGTTAGTTGTGACATGAAGTAACAACACACTAATCAGTTTGGCACTTTGGTTTCAGAGTCCATTGCAGGCACAGACAGGAGACATGTATTGTATTGCTTAGCTGTGTCCCATGAAAGTTTCTGTGAACTTCTGGAAGGACTGATAAAGTATTGCAGTTTTACACAGCACAGAATTAGAGAAAAGGCTTAAAAACATCCCTTTCCAAAAGTTCACAAGTGACTGCTTAGAAATCTCAATCACAGCAGCATCTGATAAATATAAACTCTTTTGCAAGAATTTTCTATGTTCTTCTTTGCTCTGGGCAGTGTTAATTAACATTGTAGTATCTTATATATGCTATTTTATTGTTGTTACTGTTTCATGCAAATGATTTGTGGAGTGACTGATTTCCAGAAAATCCTGGGGATTTAGGAACACAGGTCACAGGGCTGGATATTTTCCTGTACAAAGAACTTGTGGTTCTGAGTGATGCAGGAAGTTAATGGCATTCATTAGTGCCAATACAACTGCTTGTGTTGCTTTTAGAAATGGGATTTATGCTGATTAATGAGTAAATACTCGAGACTCCAGATGGAACTTTTTGTTTTAAAATATGAAAGCAAACAAGTGTGATTCAAAATCAATTATTTTCTGCTGCATCATGACCGTTGAGATTATTTTGTTCTGGAATGTTTTTGCTGCTTTGTGTCTGAGAAACAATTCACCTACTTGTGTAATTATTATTAAATTGCTTATAGCTTTATGTTCACCTTGTTGAGTTCACTCCCAGTCTTTCCATCTGCCATTGAACCATCTTTAAATCCACACAGCCTGGTACGTCTTTCTGCTTCTACAGGATTAATGCAGAGCATTCATTCCTTTTCCTCAAACCAATTTGTGTGTTGTGCAGCCTTTAAGCACTCTGATGATGAGCCCTTCAGTGATGGGGGAGCCTGTAATGGCACAGGTGCTGGTAGCAGGAGTTCCTGGAGTAAGACCTACAAACTTTCTTTTTTTGCTTAACTTGAGCTGTTTGGTTTAGTTTTTGTGTTGAAACCACACAGATTTGCATCCTCTGGGTGCCTAACACTGCTCCCCTCTGTTCCTTCTGAAGTGTGGCTGAGTGTGTGTTTCTGAAAGGTGGGAGGAAGAAGGGAGGCCAGGAAACCTCAGATTTATTACCTATATCTTAAATATGTTGGCAGAACTTAAAGGGGCCGTCCAGCATGACTAATGCTCTGCAGTGCTTTGAATTAACATTCCCTGCAAACAGTCCTGGTGTGGATGGTACTTGTGACAGCAGCTTAAAAGAGCTGGGACAGGCAGACTGCACAACTTTTTTAATAGAGGGGATGAACCTTTCAGTGGTGGTGTAGCTTTAGAAGAGGCCAGCAATAGGCTGTCTGTAAGGCTGTGTTCTTTCAAGTGACACAGTTTGTTCTGAAATAAAGTGATGTAACACTGTAAACCTGCCAGCCCAGGCTGTATAATTACCAAGAGTAAGACAAGAGTACTTGAGCAAGGAAGTACTTCTGGTCCTGTTGTGGAGCATGTTCACCACTGGTGATAAGTATCTTGTGTTTTGCCTGGAAAATAGTTATATTGCAAAATTGCTGTTATGTTGTTAATGCAGTGATCCTATTCCTAAAACACACCAAAAGGTAACATCCAATGTTAGCAGTATAACATAAAGGACCCAATAATCTATCAAACAGCTTGATATGGAAGGTCCTGCTCTGTGTAGCCTATTTTAAAAGGGGCTGAGAGTCCCACTGATCCTATTTTAAAAGGGGCTGAGAGTCTCACTGATCCTATTTTAAAAGGGGCTGAGAGTCCCACTGATCCTATTTTAAAAAGGACTGAGAGTCCCACTGATTCTTCCTCTGTTTTCACGCAGCATTTTTCTGTTTGTCCACTGTATTATTCAGAATTCTTTGCCTGTTATGGTACCTGATTTTTTTTTTAAACAGAAATCATTTGTATTTTTTTCCAATGGCATTTGACCCAACCATTGTCGGGGATTGCACTACAGATTCCCATAGGCAGAGCTGTGACGGGATATGGTTTGGGAAACACATACCCGTGCCTGCAGATATGCTTGGTGTGGATACAGTTGCACTAAAAACCCTGTACCTTTTATCATTGTATCTGCTTGGCTGTGAGAATTGCTGCAGAGTTCAGTTCCTATAAAGCTGCACAAAAGAAGCACTTTGCACCCAGGGGATCCTCAGAGTAGTAGAGGGGTAATTACTGCAAAGCATCTTGTGAAATGTATTTTAGTGATCTCTACAGAACTGGTGGAGTTAAGCACAAGCAGATGTTTTTGTTAGGGCTGAGTCAGTGTAGACTCACGGGAAAATCGAGAAAAGGCAGGAACTCGGGAGTTTTTTGTTCCCCCATGTATAAATTTGCTCCTCACTACTCATTCCATGCATTATTTTTGTGGTCAAAGAACTGTACAAACCACCAGTGGTTTATCTTTGTGACTCCCATCTGAGGTGGGTGTTCAAGAGCTCTCATTTGTTTCTCTCTGAGCCTCCTGATCTCCAGTTAATTTTCAAAAGTTGTAGTTTCACTGTCTAAGTTTCCCAGACTGAGTTCTGGCTGCTGCAGAAGCAGTCAGGCTCTGACCAGGCTTTCCCACATCCTCCATTCTGGCAGCACAAACATTTCACCATGTGGTGAACCAGCCCAGAGAATTGATCTGTCTGAAAATTAATCTCTTTGTTTGTACTGACAAGTTATTTTCCAGGCAGGCAACTTTTGCAGGCAGAAGGGAATAGATAAAAAGGCTGAGGTAGAAGACACCCCTGTCAGCAGCAGCATGGCCTGCCATGGCACAGAATTCCTCTGAAGGAGCACCTGAATTAGGGGGAACACCTTATTTCTTTAATTAAACATGGAAGTTAAACTTGCAGCCAGGAACTGTTCAGTGTATCAATATCTGAAACCCTGCAGGAAGCCACACGTGAATCCCTGTTTTCCTGACTGGCTGCAAATAAAGAGAGTTCAAGCATCAGCCAAACTGTAATCCAGGGAAACTTCTGGTGTGGGCCATTAAATAAGGGATTGCCTTTAGGGAATGGAGGTGTCCAAGGACAGTGTCAGAGAAACTCTGGAGTAAACATGCTCCATACAAATTGTTCTTGCCATAGCTGTCCTTTCTCCATCTGTTACTTCTAAGGAGCAGCACTTCTGGGGTGAGCTGTAGACTTATCTACGTGCTGCAGAGAAAACCATAATTTTGGCAACTCACATAACTGTATCTGGCTTTAAAAACATCTATTAGAAGCAATTTCTGGCAGTTTGACACAACCCCCTTTCTTTCTTTTTGTTTAGTTTTTTTTTATTCATTTCCCCTATGTTTTATGAGAAACAATTCCAGAGCAATTCTCATACAGCAGTTGTATTTTGCAATTAATTTCTGAGCAGAAGAGCTGTAGGAATGGTGGGAACTGCCTTTGCTGAGCCTTCCCTAAAGGGGTTAACTCTGCAGATGTAAGTACAGCACTGTCAGTTCTGATGGTTCAGGGAAATCCTGTGTGTCCAGCAGGAGCAGGAGGAGCAGATATGTGATCTCAGCATGCATCCTGTGTCTCTCACTAGTCTGTTTGGGGGTTTAAAATGCTCAGAACTCTGTTCAAACGTGTGACAGCAGCAGCAAGTGCAGTGACTCAGTTGAGAAGCAAATAGAAGATAAATCACTAAGCAGGTAACTCATTGAAATCCACCTGTGAATTCATAGCTGGCCTCTGCAAACCACAGAGCATCAGTGTCAAGGGTTTTATTTGTCCCAAACTGCTTAGTGAGTGGTGCAAACGTTTTCCTGACATTAATTTGATGGGGAGTGTGATGGCTGATGAATCGTTTCTGGCACAATTAAAAAGGATGATTTCTTGTATCACCACAAAGCTGCCATCTGGGAGGGTCTGCAGTGTAAGGAAGGCCTTGGGCAGCTGAACATGCAATTGTTGAGGCTTAAATACCCAGTTGTCCCCTTCAGGTACTGTGAGGAGCTACCTGGGAGTTCATCTCCTTACGGAAAGCTGGAGGGGCAGGAGGGGCTGGCAGGGAGTGGGGTTACCTCCTGTTCCCTCAGGACTGGCCTGCTGTTGGAGGATATCCATGGACAGTCTGGTTACTGCTTGCAGATGTTCCCATCACATCAAACAGAGGTGCTTAGCCCTGGGATTGACAACCCTTAGATGAAAGGCCAAAGCTGGAATGAGGGGAGACTTTGGATTTTTTTTTTTTTTTAAAGATGTGGGTGTGATGAAAGTGGTGAAGATTTCCCTTTGTTTCTTTTATAGATGGAATGTCTGGCATGATTATAATTATCTGGTTTATTTGAGATGTAACTTGGAATTTATTTTACTGTTTGATTAACAGCATTGCCTTAATATCTCCCAAGTTTTCACTGAGCCCTGTGCTTTATAATGTGACATTCCCAGGAAACAGGAGGCATCATCTGTCAGAAGACAGGAAACATGAAATGATTAAATGCATTTTATTGTTTTCTGTGAAACCGTGCCCAGTTTCTCCCTCTTAATGTGGGCAGATGGAATTTTCAAGAGTTCTTGTTGTTACACTGGAAAGATTCAAGCCTCATTTTTAAATATAATATTAGTGTATACAAAAAAATATCTTAAACCCCAAAATTTACTTAGTTTTAGGTGACAGTAATAAATCATTTATTTCTTAGCTGAAACATCAATCTAGAAAAAGTAGCTTGATTTGTTTTGTGAAAGCAAATACCAAGATGACCTTCAGTTTGCCCACACAACTTAGGAAATGAAGCAATTCATGGCCTCAGGTCTGGCAGGCTCGTTCAGCAGGAATTAACCATCAGGAAAATGAGGGAAATACCCAGGAAGAAACTGCAGAGAGAAAGCATCTTGCAAATGGGAATGAAAAGAAACATCTACATGTTGCTTGGCAATGGAATCTGTTTTGTCAGTCTGTTGGGGAAAAGCAAACTGTGACTTCATATAGACAGAATTTCCTGGGGAAAATAACTTTGGACCTAAAAAAAGATTAAACCCTGTCATTCAGAGTATATGCATAAAGGCTACTACAGATAACCAATGGTCATTTAGACTGTGGTTCATTAAGAATTACTTTGGTGATTTGTGATCATTCCCATCTGTGCAAGTGAGCTTATTTCCAGGTTCTGGATGCTGCTGTGTTTTAGAAATAAGAATTTTGGTGCTGATCACAGAGGGATGTTGTAACCTGGGTGAGAGTCTCATATGATGTGGAGGTTGGATAGTGAGAGTTTAAATTAGGATTTGCAACTATGAGGCATGAGGCCACAGCAAACATGTTTTCATCTCAAAACACATGGATTACAGTCGAATGAGTGGGGATATTGAGCCATAAACTGTCTTGCTGGGATACAGCATAGCTGTGACCACAGAGCTAAAGTGGATTAAGGAACACAGAGACTTTAGAGAAAGGCAAAGTATTGTGCCCCTTGCCACTATGTACAACAGCACAAAATAGATTAAATCTCATTGATTAAACACCTTGACTTCAATTATCTTGCTTGATGTGCCAGTTTCATCCAATGCATTAACTGCTTGTGGTTTGCAGTGTCTCCTGAGTGGGAAATGCCTTCCTGTTGATTGTGCTGTCCAGCTGTTACATCCCAGCGTGCAGGTGGAATCAAACCCGTGTGTGTGCTGAGCTCTGTCCCTTCTGTGATTGCCTTGCAGGTGATGACACAATGACAGGAGATGGGGGAGAGTACCTTAGGCCAGAAGACCTGCGAGAACTGGGAGATGACTCTCTGCCCAGCAGCCAGTTCTTGGATGGAATGAACTACCTGAGGTACAGCTTGGAGGGAGGAAGATCAGACAGGTATTTGCCCGGATTCATAACTTGCCTTGTGATAATTCTGCACTCACTTTGTTACAAACGTTGGCAATGCCCTTTTCAGGGTCTCTCCATGAACACCCACAGTCCTAGTTCTGAACAGCTCCCCAGGCATCCCTGAGTATGGGATGTCTGGTGTAAATCAGCACTGTCTCCAGACTTACTGCCTTTACAACTGGGGTGCACTAAAGGAAATAAAAGAAAGAAGTTGAAATCTTGGCAACAGGATTTTTAACCTCCCTCATTTTCCAGCCTTGATTGCTATTCTGGCAGCATTTCCCAAGCCCACTGGAATCGGTAGGATCCGTTCTGTTTTCTTCAGTGTGCTGTGAACAAAAGGTGCCAGGAAACAGTTGGGTTTGCCTCACAGCATGTGTAAATCCCACCATTCAGGTCTCACAAGCCTGGGTTTCAGGCAGTTCCAGTGAGTCCACTGAAAACAAAGTGGCTGTGTGGCTTTTTAACTCTTAGAGGAAGTTTAGGGACTACAGCAGAATGCCTGAAATCAAAACATTTTGTTCTTTCCTTGCTAACAAAGTTGTAATTTTTTTATGATTCAGATGATGTGTACAAATGAGTGTGCACACAAGTGTTAATCCAGTTTAAGTTAAGCTTCCATTTAGAATGATTATATTGAAGCAAAATTATGCAGGGAGGAAGAATGGAAGAAGGAAGGACATTTTTGTAACTCCATGGTCTCATTTTCTGACACCTCCAGGTTACTGGTTTTCAGAATTTTCACATTGTTTTGCATTTGCTTTGATGTGATTTTCATGACATTACACTCACTTTGGTTTCCCAAGAAATTCCCTAAAGCAGAACACCATTAGCAGTCTAGACTCACGTAATCTTATGCATTGATCAACTTGATTTAAAAACATGTCTTTTTCATTTGTAACCATCTTCCCTATTTATTTTATTTCTCTCTCTCCTTCACTTTTCTTTCTTTTCCATATGCTTTCATTAGCATCATGCCCAGGTAGGTATTACACAGCATGACCACCTGTTGTCTCTATCCCCTTCTATGGCACCTGTCTCTGTTCATCCACTTTGGAGGCCTGCTGTATGCCACACAGTTGATTTGGAGTTCCACACGAGTGATGCTGCTGTTGAGAAACACTCTCAAGGTTGATTTATCCAGTTTTCAATGATATCAGGTTTTTTCTCAGCTTGGGAAACAACATGTACTTGAACAGGAATTACACTCAGCTGCACTAGAGCTTGTTGGATCTCTGCACTGCAACATGGTCTCCCAGCCATCCAGATTAGAGTTTGGCTGGGGAGTGCTGCTCCTGTTTTCTGGATACCACATGGGCCCTGTTCAGGGCTTAAAGAGGAGGGGTTTACTTGCCTGGGCATTGTCTAACATGGGCAAGACACACTGTTATGGTCAGGAGCATTGAAATGCCAAGGTCATGGGTTCAATCCCCTGTGTGGGCCATTGACTGAAGAGTTGGACTCAATGATCCTTGTGAGTCCCTTCCAACTCAGTACAGTCTGTGATTCTGTATTGCAGCATTCTTGGGTTCCACAGTTCCATTGGAGGGGCTGAGTTCTGTTGGCTCCACAACCCTGTGACTTCAGATGACCAGATCTTGAAAGAATCTGTATTTAGACACTATTTTTGTCTCTGAGTTAGGTAGACATTTTTTATTTAATAACATTCCTGAAGTATCTTTATTTCTGAGTCTTTAACTACTGGTTTGTTCTTCATTTAGCTGGTTCAGCACACAGAGAGGGGCAGTGCCATCTGAACACAAGTTTTGAAATTGAGTTTAGCAGGAAATTTAAACCTCTAATTAACTGCAAATCTCAGTCATGTGTGTGCATACCTTGCCTGTAGATAAAGTCCATGCCCTCAGTGTATTTATTGGAGCTGTGCAGGAGGATATGCCCTGGGCTGCTTGTGGTGGCGGTGGCAGCAGTGCCAGAGGACATGGACAGAATCACTATGGAGATAACCAGCCTACTGTAGTTCAGACTTCCTTTCATTCAGTGTGTGTCCAGGACCTGACATTAGCTGAATAGCAGAACCTACAACTTGGATGGTGACTCTCACGAGCATTGCATGGCACAGCAAAGCAGTTCTGGAAGTGTCAGCCGTGGAAATGCACTCAGGATAATGATGGCAAATGGGGTCTGCTACTGAGCTCGTTCTTAACCAAAGGAAAAATACTCATTGTTGGTTTGGCTTTTTCCTCAAGGCTTTCTAAAGGCTGATCTTTGTGTCATGCCTATCTTTGCTTCCAGTTTTGTACAATCCATCTGGGGTGCTAAACAGGCCTTTGGGATAAGTCAGTCATCCTGAGCATTATTTTTCAATGTCGTGTATTTGTAATAAAAATAAGGTAACCATTTGCTTCTAAAAGTGGATCAGAAAACTCAAACCTATGTGAATGTAGCTAAAAAAGGCTGAGTGGTCTGAATCAGATGGTATTTGAACTACACTTAAAGCCCTTGAAACTCGTGTCCATAGTGAATGCATGACTTGCTAACTGCTGGAAACGAATTATCCTTTAAAAATCTGCGTATCCAGATAAAGGGCCTATTGTTCTGATCTATTAGTCATTCTCAGTACTGCTCATGGATGTGTAAGGCAGGAAAACAAAACTGCTTCCTTCAGTTATATGTGCTGTATTCCTACATCACACAGTACACGTACAACATCTGAAGGTGGCTCATCTCTTTTTAAAAATCACTCTCATAAAACTGCACCCAGTCAATAGTGAAGGGACAAAATCAGTGCTCTTTGGTAGCAGAAACCCCATTTACCTCAGTATGTCCTTCTGTGGCGTCTTAACTTGTCTTTGGTTTTGCTTTTTGCTGGTGGATGCTGCAGTCACATTCTGAGCCAGTGCTTGGAAGCAGCTTATTTACTGCCTGGCCCCTCTCATTGCTACAGCAACCAGTGTTGGCAGAGCTGTGTGCACTTGCAGAGAGGTCCCTGCTCACACTGGCACTGCCTCCCCAAAGATGCTGATGGCACTCAGAGGAGCAGTTCTGTTCCCACAGGAGCTTATGGCTGGCCACACATCACCTCGCTGTGTGTACCTTCCAGGGGACAACACCAAGCTTGCTTACAGTTCTAAGTAGTTCAGAGAGAAGGAGTCATTCCAGTTTTGGTTCCGGTGGCAGCATTCTGGTTTTCCGTAGTGGTTTGGTTGTGTGATGTAGCAGAGAACTTCTCCAAGGAGCCTTACTTCAAAGAAATGTCTGCTTTTTGTTGTAAAGAAGCGTTCATGCCACAAAGCCCAGACTAAAGTGTTTGTGAGTATAAAATAAGCTGTTGTCTAGGTGAAGCAAAGAGGTCAGAAGGCTTTGTGGCTCAGCCGTGTTCCCCGGGCCTGTGATCTGCTCCCCCTGGAAGCTGCATCCTGTTGCTAATGGCACGCTTTTCTCATTCTCCCACTCGCTCTGTCATGACACCTTCCCAACATCATCTGTGCTGCTGGTGCATTGCTCTGGCACCCTCCCAACCTCCCAGCCTGCGGTCCTTCAGTTCAGACAGGTCCCACACGCTGAGCCACGCCTCCTACCTGCGGGACAGCGCCATGATCGACGACACCGTGGTGATCCCCAGCCAGCAGGTGAGAACCCCTGAGCCCCCTCATTCCTGCATAAATTATGGAGCAGAAAATTCCCACAGGGGAAATTGCACTGATGAGACTGTGAGGTGTACACTGCTTTGTTCATTTTAATGCAAATCTCTCTGGTTTTGTTGATACCTAAGGGCATATTGTGCTGTGCAGTATTAAATTGTATCCTAAATAAATGGATAAGCTGTGTGAATATACTACAGGGACTGTGTTCTTAATGCTCTCCATTTTAACTGATTTTTCAGTGTTGCTACCAGCCATTGGCTAAACATTCTAATGAACTCACAGCCATTGTGCTCAAAGATACTCTCCTGAAACATTCTTGTAGTTAAAAAAAGGAGATTTAGGAAATGCCCTTTGGTAAATTACAGCATTCATTTTATTAAGACCATTGACATAAGATTACTTAAGCAAAAACAGAGTGTTACAATAAGGGGTTTCTAATATCTTAATGCTATTGTTACTCCTTTGTTTTCTTTTTAAAAAAAGTTTATGCTTTAGGCACTGCTATGCAAATACATCTTCTTATTGTTTTGATTAATTGATTTCATTCTAGTAAAAAGGGTTTGGGTTTTTTTGCTTGCTTAGGTAACTCTGGCCAAAGAAGCTGAAAGGAATTCCTACCGCCTAAGCTGGGGCCCTGACAACTTGGACAATGTGGCTCTTTCCTCCAGCCCCATCCACTCAGGGTGAGTGTATCAGTTAGCATTATACTTAAAAATGGGAACCAGAGCACTTGCAGTGGCAGCAGCTTCCACTAATGCTTAACTACGAGCTGTATTTTAATTCATTGCCTCCTGGAGCTGTCAATAAATTGATAGGATCTCTTAAGCTCTGACAATCAAACAAATTGAGTACTAAGACTGTTCACTGAAATTGCTGCAAGCCAGTGAGCTCTGAGTCAAGTTCAGGAGGAGTCAATGAGATAATTGACACAGGCATTTGTGGGGATTTGAGGGAGAAATAAATACACTGCCTTTTTGGAGTGAGCTATAGTTGAGATCAAGGGCCTAATCATTGCAGATGGTGAGTACTTACCATGGTAGTGGAGTAGGTTAGGTGAGCACCGACTCCAGTGTTTGCCTTTCAAATTACAGGAAGAGACAAGCAATCTGAACATCATGTGCTTTGCACATATTTGGCCACTCTCTTCATGTGTTCTCACCAGTGACTCTTCACAAGCATTTGCATTGAGGCAAGCCCATTGTCATGGCATAGGGCAGGTCAAAATGCAGGCCTAGGCAAGGTCATACTTAGAAAGCTTATCCTGTCTGGCCTTTTAAATGCTCCTCCTTACTGTGTTTTAAGTGATTTTACTCTTAACTTAATTCTCCACTTGTGTCCTGCCATCAGATTTGATTAGATGTGCAGATGAGTTCATAAGAAACTGATGTCATTAAAAAGCATTTAATTGCTGTGACACTACATTGCACACAGCATGGCTGGACATCACAAGGGGAGAGATGAGTTTTGTTAATCTCACATGACTTTGCAGCTGTCTTACAGTCCATGTCTTTCAAAAAATAGCACTGGAATCCCACATGGAATGACAGGTCTAGAGGAGGAACAATATTGTCCTAACTGTGACTGCAAACTGCTCAGTGTGACACAGATCAGAAGTCTTTTGGTTGGCTGATAGGAGGATGTTTTGGCTGTGAAGGGTGGTGTTTGGATTTGCTGTTCATGAGCTCTAAAACTAACAAATGAAATGAAAATACTTAATATGTAGAGTATGTATGTATCTATTTATATGCTGGTAGGCTTTGAAATTGCTTTGGTGCTTTATTCTAACCCTGAATAGATTCCAAACTTTTTCCAAAGGATGTGTCAGTCTTCCCTTTCAGAAAGGTAGGTCTGCCCTGTGGTTGCAGAGGATGAACTGAAGACTTTCTAGGAGAGTGGCATTTATTTCTTGGATGTGCAGTCATCATTTTGTGGTTTTCTTTTAAATTATATTAGTGATATTTTGATCTTTTTGGATGGCCAGGATGTTAGTGGTAGGTGAATTATCTGATTTTAATAGGAGCAACAATCTGCAGCCTCATATTAAATAATGACTTTTAACATGACACAAATTATGTTCTTCTTTCTACACTTGCCACTAACTTGCCACTAAATATTGTATTAAAGAAACCTACAATAATGATTCCTCAGCCCTTGAAAAAGACAGGACACCATTTTTGTCTTGTTCAGATTTGTCCAAGTCATGAAGTTACCATAAACTGTTGGGATTACATCTCTTTTTGACAGGAAAATACATTACCTACTAGAGTTTTGCTTTTGGCAGTGAAGCAGTGGAGTAGTATCTATCTGTCATGAAAGAAAACTAGAATTTTCAGAGAAATCCTGTTAGTGGCCTTGGGCAAAGGCATGGCCTTGGTTGGGCCAAAGTACTGCAAATGTATTGAATTCAGACTGTGAAATATCATATCAGCAAAGTATTTCATCAGTCACAGGGGATTTAAAATTTGTATTTTTGTAATCTAAGGGAAAAACTTACACCCTTCTCTGCCTGCACTGCCTCAGTGGCAAACCCCAAGTTGTGGTCGGGTTCTTGATGTCCCACTGCAGAGAAGTGTTTGTGTGGCTCACAGGGTAACACCCCCAGGGAAAAGGATAAATTCATAGAGAACTGTTCTCTGGAATTTCACAGGCACAAATCTCAGCCTTTGCATAACTAACCAAAACTCCTTCCAAGTCTGAAATTTCAAGAGGGGAAAATGTTTTAACCAGCCACTTAAAAAGTGAATGTAATTATTGTTTCAATATGTTGGTAATTTCATCAGTAAGGAAGGAAAAGCACGATCCTTGTTCAGAGTCTTTGGCAACAATTTCAAACCCCAGAAAATATTTCTCTCTTCAGAGGTGACACTCTGGTGGTGCTCAAAATCTCATCATAAACATCTGGTTGTTTTACACAGCTGAGAGTTTCATACATTGTCTGAAGGTAAAAACAATTTAAACTCCCTTTCAGCAAATTGGATTTGCTTCTCCTCATAAAACAATCTGATCTTACATATTGAGCAGAATTAAGGATCTCTGAATACGCCAGAAAGTTTGGGTGCTAAATATCCAATAAAATAAGAGTCTTGTCACTTTGTTATGGTAATATTAGGAAATATTATTTATAATTTCTTGCTGAAGTGTTGTGAGAGACAGAACTACTGCCTACATAATGCAAATGTGTTTCACAGTCTTACTGTCATACCTCACCATACCCTGTTGTGGAAGAACAAATTTTCTGGAAGTTGAAAGGCAAAAAATCACTGAACTGGAAGATTTCTTTTGACTTGCAGCATTTAGCTTTGGGTCCATGCTTTGACATTCACTCGGTTTTGTGTTCTGGCAGCTCTGCAAATGTTCCAGCTCTGACTTGCTCACAGTAAAACTATTTAATGACAGATATTGATATAAATAATTTGATAGAGAAGCCCCCATTAGACTATTTGGTGATCTGAGTGTGTCACTACTTGTATCTTGAAAAAATTAAACAGTTGGGATGCTATTAATGAGTTTGCCTTTCTGGGAGTTGTTGCTTCCATCAGTGGAGAAAGGTGAAGGGAGTGGGCAGTTGTACTGCGACAAATAATATGAATTATCATTCTTAGCTGCATGTCTGCAAAAAAGGAGGCTGGATCCATGCTAACCAGGTAAACAAAGTCTACTTCAAGTGTTGTGTTTTGAATCCATAACATTGCTTTTCCCAGTGTGAGATTGATTTCCTGGAAATCGTTCTGGAAACAGGACCTGGCAGCCACCAGCTGATAGTCATGGCTGAAATCTGAAAGCCTGAATGATTTCAAATTCTGCTGTAGCTTTATGACCTTTGTTCAGAAAGTTACAACAAGGAAAAACAGCAGGTGTGGTTCATTAATAGCAAATCGGTGTTTAATGGAAGAAAATGGCAATGGAGATCCACAGAATAAAAAGGGACATGGAAAACTACCTGTCCATGAGACATGAAGTGATTCCTGAGAGCCTAAACAGGTCAAACTGAAAGTTTGGAACTGCTCATTCTGTAGAACAAAAGGAGGACAAGAAACATGTTGAAATGGAGGCAAGTGGAGGACAGAAGGTACAGACAGGGAAATGGAAGAAAAGAAACAATGATTTCCTGTGTAATCAGGAGCACTGCCTGGAATTACCTTAGATTCCTTACCCTTTGATGCTCTGCAGCCCACAGTTCAGATGTGGAGGGCCCAAACCAAGCAGCACCTCCCCCAGTCTGTGTCTCAGAGGTTTCCTTGGAACCCAACTGCATTTCAGGACCTGACTTGCAGTGGGAGAGTGTCTGTAGAGGACCCAGCTCACTGGAGTTGTGCTGCTGCAGCAACCAAGGGTGTTTGCACAGGCTTCTTTTCCATGCTCACTCTTTACCTTCTCACATGGAATGAATATGCACTTATATGTATTATGTTCACGTGTTTGATTTAGAAATCTGTTTCATTTTTTCAGTATTTCATTTAACTCATTCTTTTTTTCCCCCTTTCTTTTCCTTTTTGATGTTAAATCATCTATTCTATTGCAGATGCTCTTCTCCATGTCTTGATCTTGACAACAGCAGGTGAACTTCTGCATAATTTCTTTCCTTAATACATTGCACTTCTCACCCACCCTGTTTATCCTCCCCTCTTACCTCACTTCAGGATGCTTTAGTGTTTTGATAGTGCACGTTAGCCCAGAGGAAAAAATCAATGTAAGTAGCAGTGATAGTTACACATGGCCCTGTTTCTCTTCTCATGCAGTAAATGCCCTTTTTCTTCTGTCTGCTTTGTCACCTGTAACAAAGGAGTCCTGCACACATCATAAACCCACTGCAAAAAAACTTTAAAAAGCTTCTTATACATTCCTAGGTTGTTTTAGCCATTGATTTATTTAACAACACCTTTTCTTTGTTGGTGGCATGGCTTAATATTAATATTTAAAGGAAGGTAAAACCCCTCCACAAATAATCCAGCACAAACCCACTGTAATTATGTTTCTGAGTGGCCCCTTTATCTCACCTGTCTGTATAAAGAATATTGCAGAGCCTTTCCCTAGGCCATACTTGCCAAATTGTGCCATTGTATTTGAACCAGTAGAATAACTGCCCAGACTTAGTATGTCTTATTTTCCGTGCCACACATACCTTTTGGAGTGAGAGTTCATCACCCTGCACAGAACACCTGAGGCTGAACATTCCCAGAGGAGATTGTCATCTTCCCTTGGCACACTGAGTGTTCACTGGCACAATATCTCCTCAGTACTTTTAACATAACTGTAGCAAGGTGAAAATCCCCTTAAATATTCAGCTGTGCAAGATGATAAACTAATAAAATAAATATAAATAACCCCCCAAACTACAAGCCCCTATTTTTAGGCCATGTCCCTGGATCCCTCCCAGCTGGCCAATGCCGTGGGTGTTATCAGAAGTTAGTGCTGTAGCAGTTTCCTGTGCAGGATCATGTTTTTTGTCCTCCTGGAATGTGTCTCTTTGCCTGTTCCTGTATGGCACAGCCTGCTGGAAAGCACACTGAGGGAGTTGGATGACTTGCTGGTGGCTTCAGCAGGAGCTGGATCAAGGCCCTTGTTGGGAATTGGAGCCTCTGTGGCCTCTCCTGCTCCTGCTGAACAGCTCTCGATGGCTGAAGCACCCCGAGTGTCTGGTTCTGCTTCCTCACACCGCGACTAACACTGAATGCTGCTATCTCCTTGTTTCCCAGTGTGTTGTAAATCAGAGAACCCTTCCCGAGGAGAGGAGGGGGTTGCTGTGTCTCCAGAGGGAGTGCTCTCCCTGGAGCTTTGTGTCCTGCTGCCCCATGAGCGCATGTGTGGCTGCCCAGTCTGAGAGAAACCCTCCCTGAGCCGAATGTGTGAAGATCATGGTGCAGATTCTGCCTATTCTGTGTGTCCCAAGAACTGTTGCCTGCCCCAGGAAGACCCTGCCCTGCCCTGCTGGGTTTTGCATGGCTGTCCCAGTGACTCTGCAGAATGAGACGTGTGTCTGAGTGCCCACACCTGGGGCTGTGCCTCTGCAAAGCTCTTCACACAACAGGGACTCCTCACAAAGCACACCACAAGGATCTTCCTTCACCCCCTCAAGCACTGACACATCTGGTTTTCAATTCGTTTGTTCATCCTGCTGTTATCTTTCAAAAGAGGATAAATACAGAATAAAACTCTATGTGAATCAAATCAGGAAAGGGAGCAACTGAGGCTCAGATCTGAAATACAACACCAAAATACACCCCGACTTTTTGCCATTCTATCCAGTGCATGATTTGGTCTGTGTTTTGTTCAAGTGAAGCCATTAGAAATCCCCGTGGTGTTTTGCTCTGCTCTCTGCAGAAGTCATGGAAACAGCCTGAAAGGTTTAGGGGCCTTTTGTGTGCATCCTCAGCCAGAGGGACACTGTAGCCAGTGTTATTTAGTTACCTGTCATATGGAAAGTATGTAGTTTTGAATTGTTCCAAAGTGGGAGAGAATGAAATGACCTCTCTAATTTTTGAGTAGGTATTGCTAAATTAGAAAGGAATGGATGATGCTCAAGCTTAACTTCTGTGTGGTTAACAGAAGCATGTGTAAACTCCCCTGCAGTCTGTAACATTCCTGTAAAATGATTGCTTTTGTACTTTAGTTTAGAAAAATAATCTTGATTTCCCCTTTGCTCTCTTTAAAAGAGAGCAGGCACTGATTTCCCCAGCCCTGATTTGTTTCATCGATTTGGCTGCTCTATTGCACTGCCACCCTGGTAAATCCCAGGAAAGCTCAGTATTGATCCTATTTGCAGGACTGTCAGGGCCACATGTTTGTGTCATGCTTTATTTCTACCAGAACATGTAAAACTGGAAGTGAAACTTACTCAAAGGCTGTTGTAGTACTGAGAAAGATGTACCTTTACCCATAATCTGCTTTGACTTTGAATCATCACTTCACTGAAATTTAAGTTAAAATGCCTTTAATCCTCTTTATTTACCCTTTTTTCCTTGTCTTTTTTTGCCCTCTTGAACCCTCCACAGCTGTTTCTGTTTCTCTTTAATGGTCCCTGTCCTCTTCATTTTCTATACACAGATGTAGGAATGTTCCATGCAGTTGGCACATGGAGTAAGCTCTGAGTTTCCTTCAGGGAATATATATATGTTAGAGTTATTTACATGCTACTGTTACACATTATTTTCTTTCTGACCATGGGAATTTATCACAATAAGATATCACTTCCCAGAGTGATGGTCCCACCTGCCAATTATTCCTGCCAGTTGTATTTGTTGAGTGCAATCTCTTCCTATCTCGGTCTTGCCATGTAACAACACCTGGTAAAAGGAGCGTTGGGGAGAGGAAAATCAGTGTGTGTCTGCACAGGCAACAACATAATTAGTATGCATTTTACATTTCCTTTATATTAGTCATACAATTTTTTCACTTTCCTAAATGCACATTTCAGAAAGCATGTTTTATATCATGCAGTACTTTTGTATGAATTATTTGTATATTGGTACTCCTTCAAAAGGGAAAAGCTTTTCTTTCTGGTCCTGGAACAGTAATGGCACCATCCAGATGCCATATTATGTAGCAAATGAGCAGAAAAAGAGGCTGCTGTGATTCAGAAAATGCTTTCTTATCAATTATTCACTCTCTTGCATATCCAAAAGTATATGAAATGTGCTGATTAAAGAAAAAGAGAGATGAAAAGAAATGGGGTTAAGTAAGTGGATTAAAAAGTAAGCACGGCAAAAAGGTGGGAAATAAGGAGGATGGTATGGTGGGAAAGGATGTGTTTTTATACTCTGTGTCAGCTCTACAAGTCCTGTGTCAGTGTATGACCCTTTCAGGTCTAGAGCTGAGAAATTTTGCCCTTCAGTTTCTTTCCTTTGCACTGTATTCATGGTAGTTCTCCAGACCCTGTTTTCCAGGAATTTCACAGTGTGTAGCTGGGTCTGTGAACTGGCTCCTCCATAATGTGATAATTGGCACTAATCTTGTGGTGCTGTCCTCACCCTGTTCTGTGCTTCTCTGGATAACTACCTTGGATCTTCCTTAACATAGAAACATCTGCTTTTACAGTGAATAATAATAATAATAATAACAGTGTCCTACTGGTTTTATCCTAACCATTGTTATCTGTGTCCACCTTCCACTGAGACTTGTCTTTGCCTGTTTTTCCACTCTTTGGAGTTGGCTTCAGTGAGAGGTGACTGATAGACTTGGTGATAGATTTATTGACCCACCAGGCACATTCAGTAAACTTAAACTGAGAGAAAGGATTGCACCATGTTAGAAGAGGGGAGAGGATTTGGTTCGGAGTCTCACCTTTTGTGTGTATTTTTCTGGCCCTGAACAGTGGGGTTGGCATGGCTGAGGCACATGGGGAGATACCCTGAGGAGGACACAGGACAGCCACGTGGCCCACACTAATATTTCAGAGATGGGCAGTGAAAGAAGGTGATCCTGTTGATAAAGTACACAATGTGGAGTACCGTGTCAATAATCAGAATAACCGAATGCTAAAAGTTGTGTTCATGACAGCTGACACAATGAAAACTGTGACTGCTACTCGAATTCAGTCAGAGCATTTATTAGCTCTGGTAATCGTGGGGGAGTGTTTGTGTTGCTCACAGTATCATCTTTCAAATGTGAAACTCCTTCCAGCAGTGTCACTGGCTGCCTCAAACAACACCCTTTGTACTGGAGACTCTCCCAGTTCCCTGAAGCAGACCCGCTCTGATAACACTCCTTGGTGCACTTACAGGGCAATTGCAGTACAAGCCAAGAGCATTAGTGCAACAATTGAGCACTGAGTGTCTCTTAAGCTCTTCTTTCATCTGTGCTTTAACGTGTATAAAGAATGTATTTTGTGAAGGAAGCTCCCATTTTTCTCAGCTAATCCCCAGACAATGGAAGCTGTAAAATGTTTTCATTTTCTTTTTTTCCCCCTTGTTAAAACCACAGAAACACCAAGCTCTAAGGAATGAGATAATGGTTGTACTGCCCCGAGTTTTACACTAAGCAAAGCCTAGAGGTATCTGAATGGCAGTAGACTAGGAGACTGCATGTGTGAGACCGACTGGCATCCGTGGTGCATGGTGTGCTTCCGACTGGCGCTTGTGCTCCGCCCCATCCTCCATCCCTCTGACTTGCACGGTGTGTCGAGTGTTGTGTTCTTACAGCATGTGGAATTCCTTGTGTGGACAGTGAATGGGCGCAATGTTTGTTGCACAGAACGGTCAAGGGGACAGTGGAAAAATCCCTGGGTTTGCTGCTCCTGTTATAAGGGAGTGTATTTTCTCTATTGCAGGTCCTTCAGTAGCATTTCTGCGACTCCCCATGTGGTGGTTCTATGTTAGTGACTAGAACTAGGCCTGACACCCTTCTGTCTACTCTACTCTTACTTTCACTTCCAGCAGCCTGACATTCCCATCCCACATCAGGCATGATCCCAAGCCATAAAAAAATATTAAAATTGGAAGTAGTTCTACACCTGTTCTGAGAATGTCCCCAATCTGTCAAAATCTACCAGTTGGGGTTATATGTGGAACTACAAAAAATTCTGCACAAAAGAAATTCCAAACAAAATGAAATGTTTTTCTCCCTCTTAAAGAAAAAGAAATAATTTACCTTGTGCTAGAAGAGGGCTCCCTGTAGATGGCTTTTCTGCATCTTTAAGTTTTCCAGTGGGACGTTGCATTGGTGTGCAAAGTAACACAGAAAAACTAAAATCCATAAGTAAACCTCTTATATAGTTTATACACCTCTTATGCAGTGTCTGTAGCTGTTGTTGTCTGACTGAAACCCAAAATTTGTCTGCAAACACTAACAACAGGCTGGGGTTTGTTTAATATAAACAGGTGATAACCCCACTAATGGAGTATAAATTGTATCTATATGTTCCAGAATGAAATTTGATTTTTTTTTTAATCCAAACCTATTTTTTTGCGAGAAATCACAGTCTGTGAAATAGCTAAAAAATTGTATTGATAACCTAAAAAAACCCCAAGCCATCCTATCAGAATTGGCTTTATATTTTTGAGTAATTAATGACTTGCCTGTGAAGTATTCAAAGAGTGCCCACTTTAGTTGTTTGCAGGTACAGAGTGGTGACATTTGCACACTGCAATAGGTACGTGTGTTTGTCAGTGTCTGCTGGTGCTTTACCAACAGCAGCGCTGTACAAGCAGCGTTCTGTGAAGAACTCTCAGGTAGCAGCTGCCAGGGGAATCAGTGAACAACCTCAGCATGATTTGGTGCTTCCCAGGGGAGAAAGGCTTTTTCTGATCGTACCTCTCGAGCAAGAGCCGTGTTTCCACGCGCGTGCGGAACACAGCCCAGCGCTTCGCCGCCCGCTCCGTGTCTAACTGCTCTCCCCGGTTTTGCAGCTTCCTCGTGAGTTTCATGGTGGACGCCCGCGGCGGGGCCATGCGGGGCTGTCGGCACAACGGGCTGCGCATCATCATCCCCCCGCGCAAGTGCACGGCGCCCACGCGCGTGACGTGCCGGCTGGTGAAGCGGCACCGGCTCGCCACCATGCCGCCCATGGTGGAAGGGGAAGGGCTGGCCAGCCGCCTCATCGAAGTGGGACCCTCCGGGGCGCAGTTCCTTGGGTAAGGGCGGCCACGCGGCCCGCAGGGGAGCGCCCAGCCTCGGGTTGGCACTGACACGGTTCCTTTGCGGAGACTCCAACTGAGAAAAGAGCTTTGTGATGCGTGGTGGTGGCAGAGAGGTCGTGACAGACAGATCAGGTGCCATTTAACAAGTCATGGAGCTTTTACAGCTTTTCCTTTCAAAATGGGTGTTTTAACCACTGGCTCTAAGGTCAGTGTGCTTCCCTGGATATAATTACTACTCAGTGCTGTGATATTGTAGTGGGAAAAGGCTCCATTGCAGCCAGAAAAGGCACTTGAAACTATATTTAAAAACCAAGTAGCACAGCACTGATGTAAACCCCAAAACTGAAGCCTGCTGCATGCACAGCACAAGTTCCAGTGGCTTATTGTAGAGACTTGTGCTGTGTTACCAGTAATTTGGACTATCAGGGAAGCACAGTGCCTTTGATTTTTCTGGGGCTGAAATTGCTAAACTAAGCAGTTGGACAACCCTGGAATTTTCTGGCCATTTCTTTTGTCCTATGCTGCAAAACCCATAGAAAGATCAGATTTGTGTCTGCTGCTGAGCTCATTTTAGCCATTTTTCAGCTAAAAGCAGCAGTTATTTGTACTTTCTGAAATTTGTTCTGCCAACTGTTCTCCCTAATCAACTGTGGCATCCAGAAGGGGATGATTGGAGGAACCCCTTCCGTTACATTCAAGAACTATAAAAGAAGTTACTCTGTAAACAGCAATAGTTTAAATCCACTTGGAAACAACTCAATTGCTTTAAAGTCCTATTACAACAGGCAGTCATCAGAGCCACCATCTTCATTCAGTACTACCACTTATTCTTTTCACGTCTTGGTCACTTTAAAGAGAAGCAGAAAGAAATCTAAAGAGCAAAAGAAATACTGTGCTGTTGTATTCAGTCTTCCCATTATCTCTGTCACACACAAATGGATTTTAAGTATGTCTCCCATTTTTTCAATGGTTTCCCTATCTAATGAGAATGTCTCCCTGGAAAGGGAAGATATAGCAGAGTTTATTCAGTCTCAGATTTGTGCCCTTCCTGCGAGTGTTTTTCTGGGTGTTGTGCTGGCAGTGAAATCAGAAAATCACTGTACTGTTTGCAGAGGTGCATTCTAAGGTCCAGATCCTGTTCCCATTGGGTTCATGGCCAAAGCAAGAAAACTCCTAAATTTCTGAAACTGATTTTGCTGATTTTGGTCACCAAATTGTCGTGGCTAGGACGGAACCTTGTTCAGTGTACAGCCTAATTCCACTCTGTGGACCAGACAGTGGCACTGGCGTTCTGGCACAAAAAATACATAAAGTTTATTTATGTTCTTTCTTTCACTGCTGCTTTGGATGTACTCAGTAAACTTCATCTGCCTACGGCTCCTCCCCCACTTAATGAGGGAGAAAGCTTGGTCAGCCGAATCCTTCAGCTGGGGCCTCCTGGGACCAAATTCCTTGGGTAGGAGAGACTTGAAACAAATTGATGGATGCTGACCTCCCCATTCTTCTCCTCCTTCTGCAATATGATTTTTTTATGTCATTATGCCCATGATATTGTCCCTCTCTATCATTTGAAATTTTGTACACTTAACCCTTAGTGGACCATTTTTCAACCTTTGTGGTATGTGGTTTTGTTTTGGTGGTATGTTTGTATCTTTTTCTTCCAGTACTGTGGCCTTCATTTTTGTTTTGGCATGAAATCTTCCTAGTTATGTGCTTGATGTCTGTAGCAAAGCAACCTGGATTGGGACAAAACAAACAAAAAAAGGAATCTACTGTAAATTTTAAGCTGTTTTTTTGTATCAAGGACTTATCAATCAATAAGTTGTATGTCGGATACCACCAGTGTGATAGAACACATGGCATTTACTATGTACATGGTAACCTGTGTGAGTCCTCTAATTAGAGAAGTGTATATACAAATATATTAATATCTTCTCTCTTATTTCTAAGAGTACGTATGTATATGTATATCTGAATATAGATATATTATATGTACACATATGTGTTGTGTATATATATATATATATATATATATGGGCTTATGCTGATACATATATTGACATCTGCTTGTAAGGCAGCAAGGCAAATTCTTATCTCCTATACTGCAGTAGCAACCCAGACAATCTCCTCAGACCTGCTGTCTCTCCCCCAGAGTGTAAATCAGGAATAAATTCATTGGAATATATAGAATTACAAATGAGTGAAATTGGCGCAGGACACAACTGCCCCCTGAGAGCAATGAAATTATTCTGATTTGCACTAGTATAAGTGAGATCAGAATTTGTCCCTCTACTCCTGTATGTTACAGTAGATTCTCTTTGAAATGAAGTTGCACAGGTTAACCCAGACAGTAGTGACAACTAAAACGAGCATGAGTTTTTGCTGGATTTCCAAAACAATCACCAAATTTCCAGATGAGCACTATTATTATCTTACCAAATCTCATTCACACTGTGGAAAGAGGTGAATGCACTTTTTCATCTGTCCTTCAGCACTTACTGGGTCCCTGTAAAAATGTAGTTTGTGTTAGTGGCCTACTAGCTTAGGATTGTGCCAAAGTATTCCAGCCAAATAGGTAGAACTCCAGGTCACTTTGTGGCAGACTGAATAGAGTTGCTGTTAATCCTGTCTCTTCCTCTCTCCCGTGTGCATTTAATGCGCTGTGTTGCCGTGCCAGGCCTGTGATTGTGGAGATCCCCCACTTTGCCGCCCTGCGTGGGAAGGAGAGGGAGCTGGTGATCCTGCGCAGCGAGAACGGGGACAGCTGGAAGGAGCATTTCTGTGAATACACCGAGGATGAGCTCAACGAGATCCTCAATGGCATGGACGAAGGTATCCCGGGGCACCCTGGGTTCCATCCTGCTCCTGGGTCACTGCCCCAAGTGGGGGGGAGTAGCTCCCACCATTTCCTGGCTCCCCTGTCATGACACCTGAACTCCAGACACAGTTCCAGTGTGCCTTCAATAAGGCTTTCAGAGGCTCCTGCCTCTATCGTTAAATATATCACTTGACTGCATCTTGTTCTATGGGGTTTTCTGGTAGTTTATTTCATGCTCCTCTTTGTCTTAGGTCACAGTTACTAGAGGAATGGTGAAACAAGGGCAGAAGAGCTTAACTGTGTTTACATTAACACTTTTTAACCATTCCTGTGCAGGAAGGGACATTCCTGCTACAGGAGGGATTATATGCAGAACTATTTTTTCACACAGTTACAATTCTAAAACCTACACACACCATGCAAACTATCTAACATCACACAGCTGTAGCTAATTATTAAGTAACAGATATATATCAGAAAATTGCTAGATCTAAGCAGTCCTTATGTAACTTATTTTAACTTTATAAAAGAGCTCTTAAGATGTGTTCTTCCCTGGAGCTTCTGCGGGCTTCTTCTCTCACTTCTGCACCAGCTCAGGGTCTCTAGACCAATTCCATTTTTATCTTAGGAGCTGGCACCTGCAAATTTGTCTTTGGTTTGCTAGCCTGAAAATTCATGAATCCCAACACTTCCCGTGCTGAAGTTGCGGACAAAATATCTCCCATCACGAAGTTGGGAATAGGTGCTAGACTGGTGTTTGCTGTTGATTCTTTCTGTAGTGTTGGATGAAAAGCTCCCATAGCAAACATCTTTCCAAAACAAGGCAATTATCATACTAATCCTTTCCAAGCAGCCCCATGTGTGGGAGGAAATGTCAGTCATGGGTGCTCTTGCTTTTTGAGAGAACAGAATGGCCTTGGGCTGTCTTGGAGCTGCAGGATTTATTTATTTAGAATTTTTTTTACAAAAAATTCCAAACAAACCCTGAAGTAAACAAACCGACTCCCAGAATTAAAGCTGAACTCATACTTTGATAATTTTTGTTTTGAAGTTTTGTTTTCTTTGTGCTACTTTAGGATATTGTAAATAATGTGAAGTAGAAGGGGGTTTGCACCAATCCCTTGTCTTGTTTGGCCACTTATTTTGGAGATGTCAACCTATTCTGTTTGCTGAGATGAGCACAGTTGGTTAAAACTTGGTTGTAATAATGCCAAGGTCATGGGTTCAATCCCCTGTGTGGGCCATTGACTTCAGAGTTGGACTCAATGATCTTTGTGGGTCCCTTCCAACCCAGAATAGTCTGTCTGTGATTCTGTCTTAAGCTCCCTTCAGTTGGTTGTTCTATCTGTGCCTGTCCTTGTCCAGATTACTCTGGTTTAACTGGACACCGGGCTGTGTTTCCTTTTCCCCTTTGATTTCTAGACCCAAAACTTTGTTCAAGCTGCAGCCAAACTGTGAAAAAATCTTGAATGCATTTTGATGGTTCCCCAAAACCTTCTGACCATGTCCTGTTTTGCCCTCAGTACTGGACACTCCGGAGGAGCTGGAGAAGAAGCGGATCTGCCGCATCATCACGCGGGATTTCCCGCAGTACTTCGCGGTGGTGTCGCGGATCAAGCAGGACAGCAACCTGATCGGGCCCGAGGGAGGGGTGCTGAGCAGCACCGTGGTGCCCCAGGTGCAGGCCGTCTTCCCAGAGGGGGCTCTGACCAAACGCATCCGCGTGGGCCTCCAGGTACAGCCCAACACTCACCGGGGCTTGGGGTAAAGTTACCTTCCCTGGGTAGAGAGCAGCGTGTTCAGTGTCTGGTGTTGGATCTTACCCACAGTGCTGCCAGTGAAAATAATGATAATAACAAAAAAAGATCCTTGCAAACGTCAAAGCAGGTCGTGTAGCTTTGAGTTTTCCAGTTCATTCAGATTCCTGTCTGTTAACTGTCCATATAGTCTTGGGAAAAGCACCTATGTTTGGTGATGGTTGTAATATTAGTGTAGGTCATAGAACAAGTTCTTAAAGACTTCTTATGAAAGGCAGCAGAGAAGTAAAAAGTGCTGCAATAATTAGGTCAAAGGTACTGATCCTCAGCACAAAGGAACCAGCCTAACAACTGGTGAAAACTTGGTTGTAGTAATGCCAAGGTCATGAGTACAGTCCCCATTGACTGAAGAGTTGGACTCGATGATCCTTGTGGGTCCCTTCCAACTCAGGATAGTCTGTGATTCTGTGATTCTGTAATTCACTCCTGAAAGAGAGGGAAGTCTCTCCTCTGTCTCCATCCCATCTTGCTGCCTGCATCTCCAGCTCACCTTGGCCAGGAGACTGTGCTTGTTCATATCCCCTGGGACTGGCTGAACAGCACACTAAAATAGCTCAGAGCGTGTTCTAAGGGGGAAAAAATGCACAATATACAGACCCAGTTCTTTACAAACTCATCAAACTGTTTTCAAGTAACTGTTCTGTTCTTTTGTGCTGCTCTGGAAAGGCTCAACCTATGCACACTGAACTTACCAAGAAGATTTTAGGCAACAAGGCCACCTTCAGCCCCATAGTGACCCTGGAGCCCCGGAGGAGGAAGTTCCACAAACCCATCACGATGACGATTCCCGTGCCCAAGGCCTCCAGCGACGGGCTCATGAATGGCTACGGAGGCGACACGCCCACGCTGAGGTTACTATGCAGCATCACAGGTAGGGGGCAGGCCTGGAGCCTTCCATGTGCATCCTGACACTGGCACTCCTGGTGGGCTGGGACTGTTAAACTGATCACACACGTGGGGAGCGCAGAGGAAACCTGAGAGGGATGGGAGGCTGCGAAAATAAACTGCTTTCTAAACAATTACTTTATAGCAGGAGTAACATTTGTTGTTTGGACTAACAAAAGATGTGTAATGTAATCATACACTTCAGGTTTGGTGGGTTTTTTTGCATTTTCCTTCTAGTTTGTTTCCTGAGAACAACCTGCTCTGCCTGGCAAAGTGTAGTACTGACTTAATGTTGTAATATCCTTCAGAGGAAAATACTGGAGTTAAACTCTTTGTGCTTGCTGTAACTCCAGAGTGACCAGTGCCTCATTCAGTCCCTCTTAAAAGGCAGAAATGAGCTGCATGCAGTTAATTTAATAATTTAATTCAATCATGTTTCGTTTAACCCATCCAACCCTACCAACATGAGTGGAATAATATGGACACAAGGAGAAGGCATGTCTGGAATTATTACTGGTTTCATAGCAATTAAAAACTCAAAAGAAAGTAAAATGTTTCTTAGAAGCCAAAAGGTTGCAGACTTGCTTGGTTTTAATTTTCTTTTAAATCTCTGTCACTTCAGGAGGAACCACCCCTGCCCAATGGGAAGACATCACTGGGACAACACCACTGACATTTGTTAATGAATGTGTTTCCTTCACCACAAATGTATCTGCCAGGTACCTACACAACCATCATGGGCTTGATAGTGATACTTCCAAGTACATGTCTTTTTCCAACAAATATTTCCTTTCAATATTTTAGTTTATACAGTAGAAGGAGCAGAGATATTTATGATTATGCAAGTTTCCATGGAATCAGAAATCCCCTGTTTGAGTACCTTGTTATACATCTTACAAGAGATATTACTTCTAGAATATCCAAAAAGTGGGAAGTCAGGCAAGAAGACCCGTAGGTGTACCAAACTGGAATCTAGAAGCATCTCTTCTGACCATTTGTTCCTGGGTTGACATTCAATGGCTGTGTTTCTGAAAAGAGAATTTCATATTAAAATAATAATAATATGTCTGTATGTATTTTAGTTTGTACACTGGCCATGATTTATGTCACAGAAATGCACAAAAATCATGACAGGAGATGTCATCCATGGCCTGGAGAGTATTCCATTTAGGGTGTGTAGTCTGGCAGTTACAGGAAAATCTTGGATAACTTGCCCATGAAATTCAGTGAATTCAGTGCAGACAATGTCCAGGGCAGTTATTACTATTAGATTAGGTTTGTTATTGAATGAAATAATGTATTCCATGTTGAAATGAGATCAGCTCTTGCAGTCCAACCTCCAGTTTAACATTAGGTGAAATAAAGTGTCAGTTTTTTATACTTCCTCAGTTCAGAAAGGCTCTTTCTTCCCCATTAAGTGGGTGCTTTGCTGATGGACATTCCTTTCTGGTTCAGCTGAACACTTTTCTGTAACAGCAGTGGCCACGAGAGGGAGATCTTACTGTGTGCTTGGCCTCAGCTGCTGCTGCAGCAGCCCGTGTGAAGGGAGAAATTAAAGGTTCATTTAATTGGGAACCAGACGAGGGAACCAGATGCAGAGTTTGAGAAGTCCAAGTCCCTAAAATTGCGAAGTCCCCAGCAGGGCTACACATGAAATACAGCCAGGATGAGGGTGACAGTTAATCTGCAATCCAAATTTGTAATGGATCTTTCCTAATCCTGATCAAAACGAGTATTCAACTGACTCCTTTCACCCAAACATGACTTTAAATGCTGCTGAAGTTACAAAATGGGATATTTCATGTATTTGCAGCCAGGGAGGTAATTACTTTCTTTGCCAGAGGACAAGCTAACCTTAACTGTTTCACTTGTGCCCTGTGCCTCTGTCCTTTTGCCTTGCCAAGAATCAGCTAATTTCTGACTGTTTGCTGGTCACAGTAATTTTTTATGTCCAGTAAAATCATTAATGATGAACAACAATTTTCCCATTCAAAAGACTAATTCTGTCCAAAATGAGCTTGGGAAAGAGATACATTTGTCCTGTGATTTACACTGCAGACTTGGAGGCATAGCTGTTTTTTCCATTTCCCGAGCTGCAGCTTTTTAAAAAATGGTCTCTGATTGGGCTTTTGAGCCCCTGGTGTGTGACAGCAAATCACTGGTGGTTTCTCAGAGGATGTGGGCTCTCCAGTCTGAGGCCAGCACAGCAGAATTCTCCCACGCAGGAAAAGGAAAGGATCAGTGTGCAGAGCCTTTATGTACCACACATGCTTTCTCTCCTTCAAATGTCACCAGCCTGGTTTTGACCAGTGTGTTTGTTACATGTTCTAAAGATCAGCACAGCAGGAAACCTGCTGTTCCTCAGCTGCAGGTGAGTCAGCCCAGAGTAGTCACACTGGAGAGGTGTGCCTGCTTTGGGGGTTAGAATGCCTTGCAATCCACAGTGAGGAACAAACCCCTCTGGATTATATCAGCCTTGAGCTGTCTTTGACCTCTTCTGATTTCCGTCTCCATCCTGCAGGGATGAAACTTGAGCGTGATTTCCACCCACACAGTGGATTTTATGTGAAGGAAATGTCAGCAGCTCTGCAGAGAAGCCAAAGTGATGGCTGGGAAAGAAGGCAGGAAAATACTGAATTCACATAAGAATATGTGACTCAATTCACATAATTCCTGACTTTGTGTGCAGTGTTACACTGTGGGCAAAATCATTTACATTCACCTGAAGACCCCCTAGGTCTTGATATTGTATCTAAGGGATGTGTTGCTATCCTTCAGGTTAAATGATAGACAAGAAGCAGGCACGATAATTCTTTTTTTCCAACTTGTTGTCTACAGTTGCTGTGGTTACCACCTTATGCTGCCAGGATGAGAAAACATATAATTTCCTTTCTCAAATCTGTCTGTGCTGATCACACAACTCCTCGTTTTCTGTTACAGGTTTTGGTTGATAGACTGTCGGCAGACACAAGAGTCTGTTACTTTTGCTTCCCAAGTGTACAGAGAGATAATCTGTGTCCCCTACATGGCCAAATTCGTGGTGTTTGCCAAATCCCACGACCCCATTGAAGCACGGCTGAGGTGTTTCTGCATGACGGACGACAAGGTGGATAAAACTCTGGAGCAGCAAGAAAATTTTGCTGAAGTTGCCAGAAGCAGGGATGTAGAGGTACAAGGCTCTGTTGCCTCCATTCTTTGGGGTCTGCTTTTAAACCAGCATTTTCTGCCTTTTGTCTGCCACAAATACTGAGAAGTAACAGCTACTGTCACGATGCAGTATCAACTATCATGATAAGATGGGAACTTGGATTTTTGTCAGATATATGGGAAAAGTAGTGATGAAACCCTATTCCCAGTGGGAACTCTTAGTCCACAGGGATAGTCAGAGCCAAAAATGTCAGGTAAAGCCCAACTTCCAGTAACTCCTAAATGCATTTCACTAACCAGAAAAGGCAGTGACAGCAGCCATGTTTTGTCAGCACCTTTACACACCAGAAGTTAAACTAGCAGGTTTGATTCATGTTCTGCTTTACTAAACCAAAATTAACTCTGTTGCTGAACAGGCAAGAGCTTCCCTATGTGGAATTCAGCAAACTTCCTGATAAATGCAGTTTTTCTGGCTCTGTCAGCTTCCTCAGAGGGGATGACAAATTGGAAGTGCTTTAACTTACATGCACAGCACAGTCTTCTGCTTAGCTCAGCCTCTTTTCCATGAGAATCCCACCTTGGAAATACTTGTTCCTGAAACTCTAATAGGCATTTCTGGAGCAGAGCAGACAGATAAAGGAAGAGTTATCAAGCTGACCAGGCTGAATTGCTGGAAAGTGAGGATGAGACATGAGTGGATTGTCAGTTTGAAGGGAATATCTCCCAGACTGCTAATCTGATATTTAAACATGTGGAGGGACCTTAACAACAGCAATCTGAAGATACAAACAGTGTCATTATACAGGGATATTTAACTGAGGCCTGGCTTTCAGAAGCTCCAGGCCTTTACAAATCCAGCTGAAATACACAGAATCTACTGATACCCATTGCCTTTGGCTTTTGATTTGAGTGCTGAAGAAAATATTTCTTTGACTGTGATGATGAAAAACATTATCCTTAAGAAGAAATCCCAACCACCTCACTGTCATTAATTGCTGCTTTGCTGCTCTTTCCTTTCCAACAGGTGTTAGAAGGAAAGCCCATCTATGTAGACTGCTTTGGCAATTTGGTGCCACTCACAAAGAGTGGGCAACATCATATATTCAGCTTTTTTGCCTTCAAAGAAAATAGACTTCCTCTATTTGTTAAGGTAATGTCAATGCCTCCTTTTGGATATTTCATGTTATTGTATCACCATATTTTTGCAAACAAAGGAAAAAAAATAATCTAGCTAAATTGCCAACCATAACCTAATTTTCTCCCTGTGCTGTTCCATTAAAAGTGTGTTCTGCTCTGGCAGGTACGAGACACCACCCAAGAACCCTGTGGGCGATTGTCGTTCATGAAGGAGCCCAAATCTACCAGAGGCCTCGTTCACCAAGCCATATGTAATTTAAACATCACTTTACCCATTTACACAAAGGTACTGTGAGATTCTACTCACCTGCAGCCATCAGCATTGGCATACAAGCAAGAAAGGAGGAGGGGGGCAAAATATTGCTGAAGGGATTTTAAAGAAGAATAAATTCCACCCAAGGGCTTTCAGTGTTTTGGGTTTGGTACTTGTAGGGCCAGTGTTTGAACATGTTGCCAGATATTTCTGAGGACTCAGAAGAGATGAGTGGGAGTGCCCTTGATTTCTGTTTAAGCAAGATCAGATACTGAGAACTTATTTCCTTATAGTCAGTTTATGTTCACTCTGTGGAAGCACATTTCTTTTTAATCCTGGTCAGATTAGCAGCTGCATGTCTGTTAGGGATGTGTTCAAAATCTTGCCCTGTTGGTGTTCATTTCTCTCTCAGCATCTTTAGAATATAATATAATCTTTATGATAGCATTTTGGTGCAATTTTAAAACTGCACATCTCAGCATATTTTAACTTTAAATGGTTACTGTTCTTAACTGTTTTAAATATTAATTCATGCATTAATTATGGGGGAAAAGCATATTTATGTTTAAAGTGTTGGTACAAATAAGGATCACCAGAAGCCTAACACCCAGAAGCACCTTTTCTGTTTTTATTTTCCTCTGGTCTGTAGCATTTTGTGTTTTAAACTGACTGTTCAGTTTTGCTGCCTTTTGACATAAGAAATCAATTCCAGACATATTCTGCATTTTTTTCTTTTCTGTTAAATGTTGTCAGAAGTTACTTTTTCCTACTCTCTTCTAAAAAACCTGCATTTTGCCTGCTCTCTTTTCCCCTTCTCTTTTTGCATGGCAATTTGGAACTGAAAGGAATCAGATTCAGACCAAGAACCAGAAGAGGTAATGTTGCTAAATCAGCATGTTCTTGCCTGCCCACACCACTCAAACACACCCAACAGACACAACTCGGAAGGGGAAATCTGTAGTAAAACAGGCACGTTCTTCCTTAGCTCAGGGCTACAAACACAACAAAGAGGAGTGCAATTAAAAGGCTCTTGCACAAGCTCCCTTTTGGAATTTACAGCTTTTAACTCCCCCTATGTTAGAAATCTTCTCCATTTGTAACATGAAACAGACTGGAGGTTTCTGCCATCCTGTACAGAATCAGTGTTAGCCCAGAAGTCATAAATGAGTTTACCTCATGTAAAAGGTTTAGAATTTTCATCAGTAGCACAAACTGAGTGGCACCAGCTCCTCCCAGCCCTGTGCCTGTTGGATGTTCCATGCCTTGTGGCTGTTCCTCAAGGTCTGACCCCTGCATGGATGGGGAACATCAGAAAAGCATCCCCACATTTTGGTGATGCTCAGCTGTTGGAAACCAGAGAGCCAGCACTGTGAGAGCAGCCAACTCCCCTGAGAGGATGGACATCTTTTCCATGGATGCAGAACAGAGTGCAGCAGTTCTGGGGCATGGATTGCAGTTTCCTATTATTACAGAAATATTTACCACTCCTGTGGTAAATATGACTTGTTCTCTTTTTATATACAAAAATAAACACAAAAGAGCAAGCTCTTTGATGGCTAAAACCTCCTCCCATTTTAAATTGGTTTTCGTTGATTCTATTATTTTTTATGTTAGTAATTAGTGTGCTGACACAATGCTGATCTGAAAGAACATAAAGTAAGAGGAACCAAAGGGTCCTGGGGATCCCAGGTTACCCTGGAGGGCAATCTGTGCATCAGAGGAACTCAGACTATGATGGATCTGTAACACACACTGCTGAGTGGGACATTTAATGGTGTGAGCCTGAAGCATTGCAAGGCCTGTACAGACAGTGATTTACTTCTGTTCATTGTCAGTCTGGGGACAAGCAAGGATTTACTAACATCTTAACTGAGACAGTGTGTTGCATTTATCTCCATAAAGAATACTTTCAAACAAGTAAAACCTTTCCAACACTCACTAAAAAACCTTAACACAACACACACAATGTCTTGTACCAGCGGTACAAGGTTTGCATTCCCCACAGTCATCCTGCCCCCTCCACAAGTTTGTATGGGAAATTTAATGTTCAATGCTACTTCACAGCCAAATTTATACAATATGTGCTTGTGTGGACAAATGCTAGCAGAACTGAAATAAATTCAAATTACAAGGCAGCCTCCAAAATACACTTCTTGAATTTTCATATCTGACATTGCATTTTGCTTAAAGTGGGGTTTTTTTTGGCAAGGACTATGTTTTCTTTCACTAAAGAAATTAAGCCATGCTTTTATTGTTATTTTAAATACATCTTTGGTTCCATGTAAGTCCATGAATTCGTGTATCTCCACACCTCTAGTAGATTTAACTTCACTGGTGACTTCTGAATATCAGTTATATTTGAGCTTTTAAATTTCCCCCTTTTTTCTCTTCCAGGTTGACATGACTTCAGAAAAAAGTAAGATTTTCTTTTTTTACCCTTGAAAGTGTTACAATGCAGTTTGTATGAGAGTTGGTTAAGAGTAAAGATAAGCATGAAAGAGAGCTGTTTTTAACTGCTATTGCTAATAACATCAATATTTTAAACTGCAATAGAAAACAATTTAATATCAAAGCAGCTATCCAATTAAATACATTTTAATGTATAAATTAACAAGTACTACAGTTTAAAACCGTTCATCTAAGCATTTACTTTCCTTTGACATCCCTAGTGATCCTGCTATTGCTATTTTGCTTGTATGGATGCTCATCCCTCCATTTCTTTGTTTTCCCCATTTGTTGACACCCATTCTTGCCTCGTATTTGAGACAGAGGACAGTATCACTTTTAATGAGACATAATGGAGACTCCAGTGTATTTCATGGCTCTCATGCAATACAGCCATGCTAAAAAGTGATACTGTCCAAAGTAACCAGGCTGTTTAACCCTGCCCCTGCTCCCTGCCCTGTACTGTGGTGAAATATGGCTGGAAATAGGACAGGGAAGCTTGGCACAGCACCCTTTGGCCCTGCAGAACCAGGCCGTGCCTGCTGGAACCCGAGGGCCAGGGGTTCACTGAGATCTCCCTCAGGGAAGATACAAATCAAACCAATTCCTACACAGACTGAAGAGAGGCTCTAATGAGAGCTGCTTCCAAAGGAGCGATTCCTTGGATCTGTTCAGGGAAGGAGTGACATCTGTCTTGTTTCCAGTTAAAGTGCCACGCCTTGCATTGTTCCACCACTGCTTTCTCCCCACCAGCTGCCCAGGCCACAGAGAACCCCTTGATTTCCCACTGGAGCTGCTTTGCTTCAGGCTAATCACATTGCTTCTTTGGCCAGTGGGAGAGTCAGACATGGATATTTATGAAAATATGTATTATAAATCCATGAAGTTCCTGCCCAGCATTTCAGTGTGCACTGGGCAGCTCACACCAAAACTGCAGCACCAAAAGGCCACATGTTCAGCACCAAAATACCCTCCATCAGCATCAGTCTGGCTGTAATTAATGCACAGCACAGACTTTAGCATTTGTTACACCCAGGAGAACAGCCTAGCAAAATTTTACAGATAAATACAGCTACTTTTGTATTGCTTGGGTTCTCCTTATTTGCTTTAGTGCTTTGGCTGTAAGACTGTGGTGTCCAAATGTGCAGTTCCATGTGATGTGCTGCCCTTAAAGGGAGAATGTCCAACTGTAATTCCTGAGCATTGTGTTCTGTTTGTAACTTGCTTCAGTCCTCCACTGCTCCATATTCTGTTCAATATCCATTTTCAACTGGTCCTTGCTGAACTGAACCATTCCCAGCAGGCAGTTATGGCATAATGGGAATTGCCTGCAGCCACCTTCCTGTGTCTCGACTGCCAGATTAGACAAATATTTCACCACAGTATGTTTTACAAGGTTTTCATGTACCTTTAATTTATATGATTAATTTTTAGAGCTCTTGTTTTATTAACTGAAGCTCCAGCATCCCCAGCAGCATTTGCAACACCTTTGCTTTGCATGGAAATAACTTGCCTTACATGAATTGTACGTATGTGTCTAGTGTGACTGTCTCTGATTTTGGGTTGCCATACATTACATTTTTTAAAACTCTGAAATCACTTCTAAGTTGATTCACAGTTTTTTTCTTACTCTCTCTCCTTTTCTTCTCTGTCTTCTCTTTCCTCAGTCAGTTCATTAGTTGTCAATGAGGATGTTCCAAGGAAAGGACCATACCTCTAAAACAAAAGACTGTTTGTTTCATTGTGTAGGTGTGAAATCCCCTTAGATGAAATGCCGGTTTGCAGCTGATTCAGATCTCTACGTATTTGATCATATTTTAGATTACTGCAGAAACATTTCTCACCTTTTATTTTGGTCATTAATTAAAACAAAACTGCTAACCCAATGATGTTATTCTGACAGTTTGCTAACACTGGCTTTCTCTTAGAGGAAATCGACTTTCAATCAGTTCTAATGCTTTCCCCCTTTTTTCTTGTTTTTCTTTTTATTTGAACATTGATCTGTAACATCTGAACAATCTTGAGATGCCTCTCTTTGTGTAACTTCACTGTGTTTCTTCTGGTTTTGGTTTTAAATTTTGTTGTTGTTGTTTTGGTTTCTTTTTAGTGGTGTCCTGATTTGGTTTGTTCCAGCTTTGATACTGTATGTGTGGTTGTGCTCTAGCGATAAAGTGAAGCAAGTTATTTCCTGCCATCTTCCTTTTCAGTTGGTTTTTTTCCCCCCCACCCCGTTAGCTTTGCTTTGCTCTCGTGCCCTCAGATTTTGTGGATCCACCATTCCCGGCCCATTTCGTTGACCTTCCTACCACCACAACCAAAGACTGTCATTTTCAGTCCTGATTACATTTTCCAATCTCTATTTTTGATTTCCACTTTACTTTCAATGTTTTTCATTCGCATCAAAGATGACGAGACAGAGTCTACAGAAACATCTATCCTGAAAAGCCATCTGGTTAATGAAGTCCCTGTACTAGCCAGCCCAGACCTGTTGTCTGAAGTTTCTGAGATGAAACAAGACTTGATCAAAATGACTGCCATCCTGACAACTGACCCTTCCGATAAGTCAGGCACCATTAAAGTGAAAGATCTTGGAAAAGCCGCTGAAGAAGAGCCAGGAGAGCCTTTCGAAATAGTTGAAAGAGTGAAAGAGGACTTAGAAAAAGTAAACGAAATTCTGAGGGGTGGATCCTATACCAGAGAAGAACATGCTTTGCACAAGACCCTTTCCAAACAGGAACCCATAGAAGAGGAATGGATCATTGTCAGCGATGAAGAAATTGAAGAGGCCAGAAGAAATGCCCCTTCAGAAGTCACAGAGCCAACCAGTGTTGAAGTCAGGGGAGACAAAGGGACAACAAAAAAGAAGGAGCCAGGTGTGAAGGGAAAGGCAGAGGATTTAAAAACACGCGTTTCTCTTCATGAGGTAAAGCCAAAAGCCTTACAAGAGGACTTAGTAGAAGAGAAGGTTGAAGCTGTAGTAATAAGCAGGGATTCTGAAAAAGGAGGAAAAGAATCCCCCAAAACTGGAAAGGAGCAACAGAAGGCAGCCTCAGAAGTTAAAAAGCCTCTTAGGGCAAAATTAAGAGAAAAGCCAAAGCCCAAGGAAGGCAAGGCTCAGAGCAGTGGAGAAAAACTGAGACTCCCAAAGCTCACTGCAGATGAGTCTGCGGGCGGGGAACCTGGCCTGAAGGTGACAGCTGCTCCAGAGGCTAAAGCCGTGTCCCCTGTCATAGAGGAAACTCCCATTGGCTCCATAAAAGACAAAGTGAAAGCCCTTCAGAAACGAGTGGAAGACGAGCAAAAAGTGCGGTCCAAACTCCCCGTCAGAGTTCAAGCCAAAGAAAGCCCTGCTGAAAAGACACCTAAAAAACCAGCACAAGTCAAAAAACCGGCAGCACACAAAGCCCAACCGCCCGTCTCGCCTTCTTCTAAGACTGAGAGACTCGAAGAGACCATGTCAGTTCGTGAGCTGATGAAAGCCTTCCAGTCAGGGCAGGACCCATCCAAGAACATATCCGGGCTGTTCGAGCACAAGTCTGTCAAACAGAAGCAACAGGCCCCCGAGAAGGAAACGACCCGGAGGAAAACGACTCCCTCGCAGAGCGAGACCAGGCGAGTAACAACCCTCAAGACAGACAAACAGAAGGACAAACCGAGCACGGTACCAAAAGCAGAGAAAGAACTGCAATCCAAAAAAGGGAAAACACAAAGTTCCACCACTGAAACCACCAAGAAAGCTGGTGGTAAAGACCAGGTGAAAGAGCAGAGCAGCAAAAAGCCAACTGAACCTCTCCCTCCTGTCGTAGTTGATGCAAGTGCCAAAGAAACAGCGTCTGGGAAGGGCAGGACTTCTGATGACCAAGGAGATCCTGACTTCCAGATTAGCCCTGACAGGAAAACCTCAACAGACTTTTCTGATGTCATCAAAGAAGAGCTGGAGGATAATGACAAATACCAACAGTTCCGACACCTCTCAGTGACAGAGGAGGGAGAACTTAACTTGGAGCAAGTCTTGACCAGTCCTTTTGGTGTTACATTTCCCACAGAGTACGGGAAAGATGAATTCCTTCCTGCTCTTTCTCTGCAAAGTGGTGCTTTTGATGGGAGCTCAGAGAGCCTTAAACACGAAGGTGTGGCTGACTCCCCAGGCAGTCTGCTCGATGGAACGCCTCAGATCAGCTCTGAGGAAAGCTACAAGCATGAGGGTCTGGCAGAGACTCCAGAAACGAGCCCAGAAAGCCTTTCATTCTCACCAAAGAAAACTGATGGGCAAACAGAAGAAGCTAAAGGAGCGGCCAGAGCACACACAACAGCTGAAACGTGCTCTCCCAAGGAACTCTCCTCAAAGGAAGATGAAAAAGGTATTACTGAGACACAGCTAGATGCTGGTACTGAGACTAGTAAGTCTCATTCTGACCATGTATCAGAAGAGCAAGTACCTACAGCCTCTGAAGAAGAGGCTGATAAACTTAAAGGAAGTAGCTCAGCTTCCATTATGAAAGATATTAGCAGGGATAAAGAATCCAGAACCACTGCACATTTCACTAAGTCTTCTGAAACACATGACACTGCCTTAGAGAAAGAAAAAGATATAACCTGTGAACGCCGTGTTGCGGTTAGAAGTCCCCAGAAATTGGAACTTTCACTTGCTAGCCATGATAGTGAAAGCTTTAGCCCAGTTGCAGATGACTCTTTGACCATAAGTCATAAAGACTCCCTGGAAGCAAGCCCAGTGCTAGAAGATAACTCATCACACAAAACACCCGACTCTTTGGAGCCCAGTCCTATGAAAGAGTCTCCCTGCCGTGATTCCCTTGAAAGCAGCCCCGTAGAACCAACAGTGAAGGCTTGTATTTTGGGGCAGGGTCCTCTGCAGTCTGCTCTTAGCAAAGGAGAAGGCTGCCCAGAGCTGGCGTCGGTGCGTTCCAGGATTCTCCGTGACCCCGAGGGAAGTGCTGATGATGACAGTCTAGAGCAAACATCCCTCATGGAGAGTTCAGGGAAAAGTCCCGTTTCACCCGAAACTCCTAGTTCAGAAGAAATTAGCTATGAGATCACACCTAAAACAGCAGACTTGCAGTCCCTGTCAAACATACCAAAGTCGGCCACGATCCCTGAAGTCAACGAAGAGCCAGAGGATGATTCAGAGAGTGAACCAAAGAAGAGATTCACCCCTGAGGAGGAGATGTTTAAAATGGTGACCAAAATCAAAATGTTTGATGAATTGGAACAAGAAGCCAAACAGAAGAGAGATTACAAAAAGAGTCGTAAGCAGGATGAATCTTCTGCATCTTCCAGCTCAGAAGCAGCGTGTGAAACTGAAGCATCAGAGCCAACAGCTGCAGTAGAAAAAGATATACCTACAGTGGTTACACCTGCAGCTGAATCTAGGAAAAGCTCTTCCTCTTCAGAAAGCGAGCCAGAATTGACTCGGCTCAAAAAAGAAGCCGACTCGGGCCTCTTAATGGAGCCTGTGATCCGAGTGCAGCCACCCTCGCCTTTACCATCCAGTATGGAGTCCAGCTCGAGCCCCGACGAAGCAGGGTTCCAGCCCATTGATTCCCAACAGTGCTCTGCGGGGATAGGTGCGGGTAAAGCAGAAGGCAAAGGTGGCAAGGAGGAGCCGCTTATCCCTGGGCTCAGCTGTGATGCTTCCACGGGAGAGTCAGGCACTTGTCATGCTGATGGTTGTGCTGAATCTCAGTGTTGTGACAGTACAGGTGACTGTGAGACAGTCAGTCCTGACAGCCTGGTCACACGGCCTGGGGGCACTCTCTGTCACTCCGTTGGTGACTGTCCTCAAAAAGAAATTCCCGTTGAGCCTTCGTTAACACTTGAGCAATTCGATGCTCCTGACGAGATTGACAGCAAACTGGCTGAAGATGATACCCCTTACCATTCTGCTTTGGGAAGGGATTTGGGAAAAGCAGAGACAGGTTCCAAAACAACTCAAAGAGATAGTCCTGCTGAGGAGCCCTTGCCAGAGTATTCATCCCTTACCACTGAAACAGTGGAGCTTGACAGTGTAGCAGATGCTAGTGACAGCAGTGCTCCATATATAGTGAGCCCTTATGAAAATGTGTCTTCTGGACATTTCTTTATTGACTCTGAAAGTGAGGTGGGGGCTGGTAGAAGTCTGCTCTCGAGGGAAACCTGTTCTGTTGCAGAAGGGAAAGATCAGACTGGTGAAACTTTACTAAGCAGAGACACAGGTAGTGAATGTCACTCCTCAGAGGAAGTGTATATGGAAATAGAGCCCAAAGCAGAGGACGGATTTCAGACAATGTCCCAAGGGTCTTTGTCCTCAGATTCCACACAATTAGCAGAATCTGCCCTTGAGGACGTAAGAGATGAAACGGAGAAACTAATGGGTCAAGTTGTCATCACTAGAACTGATGTGGATTCTGACATGTGGAGCGAAATACGCGAAGACGACGAAGCTTTTGAAGCTCGGGTGAAAGAAGAGGAACAAAAGATATTTGGGTTGATGGTAGACAGGCGGTCCCAAGGCACAACCCCTGACACGACACCGGCCAGGACACCTACCGAAGAAGGGACACCACTCAGTGAACAAAATCCTTTTCTTTTTCAGGAAGGCAAGTTGTTTGAGATGACTAGAAGTGGAGCCATTGACATGACCAAAAGGAACTACCCGGATGAAAGCTTTCACTTCTTCCAGGGTGGGCAGGAGCCTCAGGAAGAAGTTTCATTATCTGAAGAAGTGAAAGAAGGAGCAGAGGAAGAACCTTCAAAGCTGGAGGGCTCACTGGGCCCATTTGCAGCTTCAGAATCAGAGGAGTCAGATCTACAAGAAAAGGACACATTGAAATATTCACCTCCATCACCCGAGTCCAGTGATAAGTCAGAAGAAATGACAGGTGAAGGTGTCAGCACAGGCACCTCAAAAGCAGATCTTAAATCCAGAATTCCAATTAAAATGGGCATTTCAGCTTCTTCAAAATCACCAAAGAAAGAAACTGCTGCCTCTGAAGCTGAGCCCCTCTCCAGAATGGAGACCGACCCGGTCGACAGCAGTCAGGTGCCTTGCCCCATCTCTCCTGAGCAGTGTGTGGTAGAAGAGGAATTAGATTTTTCCAGAGTCACTAGATCACTTAGTTCTGAACAGGGTGAGGAGTCCCCGGACTCTTCCCCGGAGGAACAGAGATCTGTGATTGAAATCCCCACTGCTCTAATGGAGAGTGTGCCTTCTTGTGAAAGCAAATCCAAAATCCCTGTCAGAACAGCTGCCGCCGCATCGCAACCCTCCCAACAGTCGGAGAACGAGAGCCTTTCCCCGGACGACTTCCCGGACACTTCACAGTGTGAAGGAAAAGATGAGCAAGCAAAACCAAAGTCTAAAATTCCCATCAAAACCGCTTCCCAAAAAGCTGAGCCACAATACACATACGTGGACACGCTGGAGCCGCCCCAAGCGCTCGACGTGCCGGGCGCTGTGCCCACGAAACAAGACAACCGCAGCAAATCAGAGTCTGAGGCGAGCAGCCCCATGGACCCACAGGCTAAGCATTCAGTCAGAGCTAGGAGTTGTGCTGAGGCAGAAGCAGAGCCCAGAGACAGGGAGATGAAGTGGGAGCTAGACCCAGATGAGGCAGCAGCAGCAGCAAGATCGAAGGTATTCTCATCACGGTTGCCAGTTAAAAGCAGAAGTGCTTCAGGCTCCCACGGTGCTTTTAGTCCCACAAAAGAAAGTAAGGACCATTTCTTTGACCTTTACAAAAACTCCATAGAGTTCTTTGAAGAAATTAGTGATGAAGCTTCTAAATTAGTGGAAAGACTCACGCAGTCAGAGAGAGAACAAGAATTAGTTTCAGATGATGAAAGCAGTAGCGCCCTAGAAGTTTCAGTTATTGAAAATGTGCCATCCAGTGAGACTCAGCAGTCAGTTCCTGAAGACATCTTTGACACCAGACCCATTTGGGATGAGTCTGTAGAGACTCAGATTGAACGTATCCCTGACGAAAATGTCCATGACCATGCTGAAGGTATTTGCCAACGACTGGGATTCCCTGTGCGACGCATGTCATGAATTAAACTTTTCTGTTCTTTGTTTCCTTTGGTGTGTGTGTGTGTGTTTGTGTGAGTTTGTGGGCAGGTGTAACGCGTGTGGCACTTTCTTTTCAGCTTTTGGTGGTTAGTTGTGCTTTTTTTTTTCCCCCCTGTGAGCCGTGTTTGGGTTTTTTTGTGTTGTGTCTGTGTTCTTGTCTGTGAACCGATCTCAAGATTGCAAACCATAAATGCTTATGGGAAGTGTTACCTTAAGAAACAAAAACACTTCTAAAAGTGTGTATTGTTTTCCCATTAAACCAATTGCTTAGGTCATGCACGTTCTGGCTTGTGACTTTCCCTGGCCCTATTACTAACTATTAACTTTTACTAATAACAAAATATTTGGGCATCGATTGAAAGCGAGACAGGCAAATTTATATTCTTTTGAGTTGTTAGACAAAGAGATCTGCAGAAGTTTTAAAGAATTATACTTTTGGGGGGTTTTTTTTGTCCATCTGTGTCTCAAGGAAGCTCTGAGTCACCAGTAATTTTAGTACAGGTTTTCTGGTGTTTGATTTTCCTCTCTCCTCCTTGTGCACTCCTACTGAGTGGCCATAATGGAAACTGGGGAGCTGAAGTGACACGTGCATGTATCATGAACCCTAAGCAATGTCCTGAATCAGAGGTATCACAGGCTGTGTGTGCATTCAGGGAAAATCAAAACTCCAGCTCTGCCATCCTCAAGTTGCCTTTGGGGATGGGAAGAGCCGTCAGTCTCACTGTTAGCAAAATAGATGGAGACTGGCCATGACCATCTGATTTTTCCTTGCCTTCATTATGAGTATTTTGTCTCACTCCCAAGTCTAAAGGATCAAAGATAAATTAACATTGTCTTAAATACAGACCATAATCCAAAGTGCTGTATGGACTGTTTGAACAAAACTTTCCCTACTAGAGAAAGAGTGTAATCAGAAGCACCAGTCCTGGTGAATTCTTCAACCCTGGCATTTACTAAGGAGGCATGGAAAATTCTGGCTCTTGACTTAGTTAAAGTCTTCAATTTAAAGGTAGAATGAAGTTTTAGAATAAAATGCTTGGCCCAAGTAGACACAGTAGATTCTTCAGTCCTGGCTTAGATTTTCACTGGAAAGCCTGATTTTCAAATGGAAAATGTAGCTAGTCCTGTGCTTTTTGAAAAATCAAGCTTTTTGGTTTTATTTTTTAACCTGGGGATTTACAGTCCTCACTTTAGTCACGCAGCCTGTCCACTTTTAGACACAGCAGTTAGAAAAAACAGCACCTTCCCCTCTTGGGCTGGATCACCTGTGGTTTTTAACTTGTAGAAGGCAACTTGTGGCTCTCTTTGACCTTTAGATCAGCAGGATGATCAGGAAAGGACAGAGGAGAGGCTGGCCCACATCGCTGATCATCTGGGATTCAGCTGGACAGGTAAAATGCACGTCCTCTGCTCCAGAGAAGAGGGAGGGGAGTGATCCACACTCTTTTAGTGTTTCTTTTGGATGATTTCCTGATGATCTAAAGATGTGTTACAGAGCTATTCAATCCCCTCATTGTCTTGGGGTTACTAAGTTTCTTAAAATGGATAACAAGGAACCTATTTCTAAAAATCACTTTAATATTGAGGATTTAATAGACCTGAGGCAGCGAATGGGACTGGGGACCAGTAAAAGTAACACTGAGATGCAGATGTCACTGAAAATCAGCTCAGACTCCTCCAAAGACAAAGCTGTGCAGAAGTCTCTGTGCTGTGTCACACTGCACAGTCTGCACAGCAAAGAATTGCTGCAAAATTTAAGACAGGTCTTCACTTTTTTGTGTCTCTCAGCATCCTGCTCCTGAAAACAAGCCAGGCTCTGGGAGTTAAGGAAGAGCTGTGTACCAGGGAAAGCATTTTAATGTCTTGATGGTGAAGATTATAGTGTTGCTATAAGTGTCCAAAAAATCCCTGATCATTTTTGGCTTGTGTTGCTCACCTTTCCCTTTCCTGTCCTCTGCCTCAATCCACAGAGTAACTGGGAGCATGTGTCACTCATCCCAGCATGGGTTATCTTGAAATCAGCAGGACTTGTGCAATGTCACAGATCAGGAATATACTGATCAATGTAATAGAAGTGAATATCAGCTCTGAAATCAAAATCAGAAAAAATGGATGCTCGTGAAAAAATAGACATGAATGTTCTGTAGCATTTTAGGGAGGGCAGGGTAATAGACCTCCAGAAATATTTCTTTCCTTATTATGCTAAAGATTGCTTATATTAAAGATTACTTTCTCAAATATTACTTTGGAGGGTGAAATAGTGGTTGGTTTTTGTTAATGGGAAAGACATCAGTTTTATTTTTTTCAGGTTTTGGTGTTCAACTGTAGGTCGTAAGCATTTTATCTTCTTTAAATGAAATGAGCCCAGGGGAGCAATAGATGAGCTCTGTATAGAGCTGGATTTCTTTTTCAGAGCTAGCAAGAGAACTGGATTTCACAGAAGAGCAAATCCACCAGATCCGAATTGAAAATCCCAATTCCCTTCAGGACCAGAGCCACGCCCTCCTCAAATACTGGCTTGAGAGGGATGGGAAACATGCAACAGGTTTGTTCCCATTTATCATGTAACTGTCTCCTGTTTGCTGCTTGGGGGGACGGGAGGGGTGTTGCAGTCACAGAGAGAAAATTTGGCTATAGAAAGAATGACCATGGATTGTACTTAATGTTACTTCTGGTTGTGTCTATATAACATGAAAAAGTTGTTAAATGGAAAATCAAAGAGTGCTGATTTTTATAGGCAGCCATTCAATTATGTTTAGATTTTACATTACAACGCTCCTAAATGCACTTGTAATTTATATATGACTTTATATGGGTCAGTTCCCACCTGTGCCCTTCAGGAGGGAAACAGAGGGGCGAGGTCCTGTGTAACCCCTAACTCAGCCGTGTGGTGTCGTTCCAATGGCACAGATACAAACCTTACCCAGTGTCTGACCAAAATCAACCGGATGGACATCGTGCACCTGATGGAGAGCAGCGGGGTGGACTCCACGCAGCCCCACGGGCGCAGCTACGCCGACATGGAGCACTCCCTGGGGCTGGACCACAGCGAGGGTGAGTGGCTGCTCTCCAGCTGCAGGAGCTCCTGCTCTGTGGTGTTTGGGCACTGCACTCCCATGCTGAGAGCACAGACAGTGTGGGTGAAGGCAGGCATGGCATCACTGTCTCACCAGGGGCACGGGCTGTGCTTCAGCTGATTCTTGGCAGGTGATAAGTGAAAGCACTGCAGAAAAGAACTGCTAAGAGAAAGTTTGGTATTTGATAGCAGCAAGGTTTTTATTGACAACGTTGGAGGCACAGCCAGTTCATACTGGGCAAAAACTTGCCTAACTTGCTTGTGTAAAATAAGCCATTTATATCCTTAAGTTCATAGTTAACACCTTCTAATTTCCATATTAATGACTGGGCGAAATCTTGGGCGGAGCTTTTCATTTGGCTTCGAATTTGGGTGGTGTCTCTTGACTTCATCCCTTGG
>JAWWEV010000134.1:2201958-2214229 GCA_035583235.1 Hafferia zeledoni
ATGACTGGGCGAAATCTTGGGCGGAGCTTTTCATTTGGCTTCGAATTTGGGTGGTGTCTCTTGACTTCATCCCTTGGGGTGGTCTTGAAGTGTCTTCATCACTGTTGGACTTCTGCTTTTTCTTTGTTCAGTGACATGACCTGTCAAACTTGCAAAACCTTGGCTTCAACTCTCTAAAATCTTGGATCTTTACCATTTCATCTTACTGAAGTGTCTAACTTACTTTAATGTATGACTTCTAACCCATGATACACTGGTTTCTGTAATTACTAGACAGTACCTACCAGAACAAAGTGACTCTATTACTTCATGCTATTAAGAGGCCTTGCTGTGCAAACAACATTTTGCAAAGCAGAACTGAAAATTTCACAAAACGAGAGGGGTTTTGTCTCTTTTCTCTTTCAGCAGGAAATAAAGTGCTCAGAGACTTTTGCCTCATTTGTTGGGGTGGTTTTGCTTATACAAGTCCTTCCATGACAATTCACAAGGTTGTGTTAGGATCTGACTGGGATTTGTAAAAGCAAAACTGCTCCATGCTTTGATAAAAGCTTTGAATTCAACTATCCAGGGTATTGTAATTCTGCTAGGATGAGATTCTCTTTCTGAAGTTTATAAGTTTGGTGGATCAGGTTATGAAAAAGCACTTCCAAATGTGTGAATCCAGCAGTGATACCTCTATGTGCTTAACTCAACACTACTTTATGATTAGGGGTTGAGGTGGGTGGATGTGTTTATATGCTTTGAAGCACTTAAATGCTTCCTAATGAGCTAGTTCTTGTACCAAACCCTGTTGGGGAATTTTAATACTTTACATGTTTCAAGATTAATTACTCCAGGTGAATTTTTGGGTATATTTTATTTTGCTGTTACTGTCCAAATGTGGCCATAGTATTGATAATCCAGTGTTAGTTCAGCTACTTAGAGAGGTTATGTCATTGTCCCACTCAAGATGTTTAAGAATTCCAGGTAATGTGTTCCATGCAGGGATTTTAAATGCACATGGAGCACAAGAAGGACTTCCTGCATTCTTGTAATGGCCTTTCTCCTCTGTCTGTTTTTTGAAGGGTTTTCTGCACTGCAGGAAGAAGTGTACAGCTCCAGACACAAGCAAGGACACCACAGAATATCCAAGGACAGTGAGCCCACCGAGCACCCTCCTCTTGTCTCCGAGGAAGAAGTGTCTGCCAGCTATTCTCCTTTTCAGGACAGCACTCCCAGGAGTGAGGCAGAGGTATCCATGGCTGAGCTCCTGAGGCAAGCACATAAGGAGCAAGTAGAAACCGAATTCTCAGGGAAACCCCAAGATGTGCCAGGAAAACCATCTGCTTCTCAACAGGAATATTTGTAAGTGTCAGAAGAGCAGGGTGAAAGCTTTGTGGAGCAGATCCTCTCTTCTTGGTGCAATCAGAGGACTTCTACAGTTTTCTTTGAAACATGAATGCTGCATAATTTCCCTCCAGTTGTGCCCAGGCTTGATTTTTTTAATCCATGTGGAGGAAACCTTAAGGCTCAGGAGGGAAAGTCAGTTTGTCACTGTGAACAGAAAGCAATGATCAAGTCTAAGGCATATGAAAGAAAACAGGGTTAATGTAGAGGTGGAGTTAGTTTTTTTCCAAACTGTGTGTAATTTCTTGTGTGTTAGATGGGAAGTAATGTTAAGCTTTGTGGAATAACCCTGAATTCTTATGTGGGTCTGTCTGTGGGGCTGGTTTCATTTGACAAGGAACTTGAAGTGGATCATGTTTCTTTCTCCACGCTGAGACCTCTCCATGGGGTTGATCAGTGATCAGTGATCAGCTTCGATGTGGAGATGCAGCTCCAAACAGTCAAAGGGCAGTTGAGTCCAGCAAATGGTCTTTGGGGCATTCTTTTGCTTAGGATATGCTTTACAGCCCGGAGAGGGTGTGGGAGAGAGAAAACAGCATCTAAGTAGAGGATTTCTGGTGCATTGATAGGCAAAAATACCAGTGCTTCGTAAGGATTGCATGAGGAAATGAATGTTTTTGAGGAGTAGAGAACACATGTGAGACAACATTGCCAACAGTACACGAGGGGAGTGATGACAGGGGAGTATCACTGCAGGATGGGAGGAAAAAATGGGAGGAAAACTAGGCTAGATTTAAGTAGGAAGATGATTTAAGAGAAATTATACAATTTTATCGCATGTACATATGCTTGAATTAGATGTATTACCTTGATATGTATGTAATATGTAATAATAGGTTTAAGTAACTTGCAACAGCAATTAAATCTAGCAATGTTCAACCATGAAAATAGCAAAACTCTCTACTGTTCCTGTTTGGTAAGGCTCTAGATTTCTCCATGGAAGTTGGTCTTTGCTCCCCTGCAGCTTTATAGATTGTAATTAATGCAGTGGTTGCTTCTCATCCATCAATAGTGATCCAGTCTCTTTGCCTGAAATAAGCACTGCATGGTGGTAACTGCTGGGCCTGTCATTCACAGTGTCACGACAGAGCAGTCTGCAACACCAGCCCCTGGGAGAGCAGCCAAGGGAGAGCCAGAACAAGCCCCCCCAGGCTCTGCACAGAGAGGGGACTCTCCCATCATCCAGGAGCCTGAGGAGCCCCAGCTGCACCAGGATGACCCCTCTCCAAGGAGAACTAGTCTTGTGATAGTGGAGTCAACTGATGAGCAGACAGAGAAGTCTCCAAGGGGCTACGAAGAGGAATCTTTAGAAAAGGTAAGGAACAATTTTGTTTCAAAATAATGGACGCAAAACATTTTTATGTCTGACTTGTTCCTTAAGATGAGAGTCTTTTGAATTAATCCCCATCTGCCACTGAGTCTTTTCTCTCTCCTGCTGGTTAGAAGGGTTAGTTATAGGCATTTCTATAGGGGTTTGCAAAGCTGAAGCACTCCCAAGATCCTGAAGTCCAGGCTGTAGCTCTGGTTCTGCTCTGCCCTCATTTGACCTTTGGTCTGTGCCTGTGAGAAAGAATTGGTGTCAGTAACAGGTGCAAAAACAAACTGTGTACAAGCAAAAGCTGAAACAGATACATAAATAAAGTAGTAACATCAAAAGGCAAGACTAGCCTAGAGCAGCATGAAAAAATAGCATGAATGATCCGTAAAGTTAGTGAGATGGAAAGGAGGCAGCAGGTTGTGCTGGAAGAATGGTGTTTATGTAGCATGCAGGCAGTAAAAGAGGGATGCAGATGGGAGAAGGAAGAGAACATCCAAAACTGGGGCAGGTCTTTGGCTGTGTGAGACAAAGGGACTTTACTGTGGTGTGCTGAGAGGGGAAGACATTGAGAGGCAAGGAAAGAAAGTGGCTTTCAGTGGGGAGTTAAAATTTCTTGGCAGATAAAGTTTTAAGAATAAACAGCTTGTTTTGCCTGTTCCAAGTGAAAGGTAAGGAGAAGGAATCCTTGGGCAGGAAATCAGTTTTATTAGTTAAGTTAGAGCAGAGAAGGCACAATTGTACTGCAGGAGAAATTGCTTTATGTCTTGACAATTCACCTTGACATTCATTACAAACAGGCTCTTCTGTCTCTGCTGTTTGTGTGGCCAAATGTAGCACCTCCAGAACGGAGGGTTTCAGAGCTCTGCCTCTGGGATCTCAGGAAAAAGTGGAATTTCAAGTGTGTCAGATGATTGAAAGAGAAGCTACAGCAGGGCCCATCCAAGGACTGCTGTAGGAGAGGCTGCCCTCAAAGAAATGTACTGCTTTTTTCCTCCAGTTCTTTTATTAAACAGCAACTGTCACCACCAAGAAGAAACACACCCCCCTGGTTTATTTTCCCCTTTGTGCTTTCATACTGCTGCTGTTTCCCAAGTCATTCTTTTCAGCCTCTCTTTGCCTTCTGACCCCTTCATTTAAATTTTTAATTCTTCCCCATGCAGGAGAGAACTTCAGCACTTGTTACTCATTTTTCTTGATCTTTCTAGTGTCGAGGCCACTGCTGCACTGTCCTCTAGTGTTAGAAGTGTTTAGCCCTGCTGTGTGTGCTGCACTCTGTGCTCCCAGTATAGAGGATTAAAAGGCTTTCATTTACTTTTCTGTGTGCTGAACACAGAAACCGTGTGCAATACGTGGGAATTCCAGAGCTGGTGTAGTGAGCCAGCAGCTGTAAGTACTGCTGGCACCACCCACTCCAGAGCTCTGCTCCCACACTTCCCCCAGGAGCTGGCAGAGGAGCTGGGGGGGCTGGAGCTGAGTGAGGACGAGGACGAGGTGGTCACCACCAGGGTGGTTCGGCGCCGGGTCATCATTCAGGTACCGCGCGCTGCACGAGCCTGTGGGGCTGCAGGGCCTGCAACACAGAGACAGCCACTGTGTGCTGGCACAGCTCCTGCTGGGGTGCTCCCAAATAATGCATGGGCCTTGGATAAGCCATTCCAGCACCTCGGGATTACAGTAATCCTGCTAACCCAACCCCAAACCCCATTAGATGCCACGGTAGGAGGAGAATGAAGACTTCTCAGACCCACACACAACACACTCAACTAACATATCTTTGCCTGTCTGCTGTGGCATAACTTTTCTTTGCATGCCTTTCTAAGGATTTATTTGCAGAACAGATTTTTTTATAACATTCCTCAATTTTTTTTCCCATTCTATAACCAATTAACCCATTTTAAAAGTGCTTCTTTCAAGTGACCCCCAGGAAAGCCTCTCTTCACACCCCTCTGTTCTTTGTCACACAGGCTGATAGTATGCCTGACATGCCACCAGAAACAGTCACAGAGGAGCAGTACACAGATGAACATGGCCACACAGTGGTAAAGAAGGTATTGTCAGTTCTGCCCCTTCCCACCTCCCTTCTGTCCTACAGAAGGAAGGATGAGAGCGTTCACATACATTGCAAACTTCCTGCTGTGAAGGGGCATAATTTGCAGAGTAGAGAGTGGAAGGAACAAGAATTTCTGTTCATGAGAGATACCAAAGTTTGAACAATTATTTTCCTTCTCAAGAACATTCCATGTTGCGACATTCAACCTAAGAGGACATATTTAGTTCATTTTCCCCTGTAAAGCCTGTGAAAATTCTGTATAGATCCACATGTTTTACAAGCAAGTTGTTTGTTTCTTTTTAAAAAGGGCCTGCTTGAAGTCATGTTAGAATAAATCACCCCAGCCAAATATTCCTGGGGTTTGTTCACAGGAGTTAGCATAACCCTATTCTTATGGATAGGTCCATGCCTTGGACATGCCATGTAGAGCTCCAGGTCATCCATGGAAAGATGCATACCCATCCTGCTGAGAAATCCATCTCCTTCTGAACCCTGTAATTGCCTTCTGCTCCCCTTCCTTTGCTTGCCAGTGCCCTGAGAGCTCGAGCACCAGATGAGTCTCTTCAGTAGGTTCATTCAAGCTCACTAGTGCTTAGTACCATGAATCTATTCCTGTGCATTTGACAAGCTGCTCACCCCTTACTTCCCAAAGCCTCTTGGAAATGGCAGTCTGAAAATGTTTTCTAGTGGTTGTGCAGTTGTAAAGGGTATTTTCTCTCTGAAACACTACAGTCACTGCTTTAGGGAGTCACTATTGTGCCCACTTCCAAAGTAAGTTCCTGGAATCTTTGCTGTGTGCAAACCTAAGCAGGACAAAAGCATCAGCTGGGAGCGTCACTGCGTGTCCTGAGTGTTTGTGTGGGGGAGTGAAACGCCAAACCAGAGGGAAAAAGTGCCCTCTGAGTGGAAACTGCCAGAGAGAGAACAAGGAGAACAAGGAGAACTGTGTCTCTGCTGATTCCTTTGGGATAAGCCGCGTTCCCTCCCCGCAGGTCACTCGGAAGATCATCCGCCGGTGCGTGTCCCCGGACGGCACGGAGAAGGAGGAGGTCCTGCTGCAGGGAACGCCCCAGCCCCCTGTCACCATCGAGGAGGGGGATGGCTACTCCAAGGTCCTGAAGCGGGTCGTGCTCAAGAGCGACACCGAGCAGTCAGAGGTGGGTGGTGCTTGCCTTGTCAAGAACGCCACAACAGCGTTTTTAGCCTCTGCTTCTTTTCCTGCCCTTTGTGCCACTGAGTCCTAAACCTCTGCAGATGATGAGGTTTGACTTCCTGGCGTGTCCTTTGCCTGACAAACACCTCTGGCTTTCATGCAAACTGTTTTAGAGTTTTAGAAAAACAACCTGAGAAGGTGAATGCTTTTCAGTGTAGCTTTTCCTGACATCCTACACTGTGTGACCCTGCAGACGTTTGGAGCAGCAAACCCAAATTGTGACAGAGGGCCAGGAGCTGGGACTGGGGTGTGCTGTAGCAGTCCTGGAGCCAAAAGCAACACGTAAAAAGTGGTTATTAGGAATGTGAAATTGATACTTTGTCTTGCCAGAATTCCTCATCAGAATTAATCCTTTAGGAGGAAGGTAATGAGAAAAGGGTTTTATATTTTGTTAGCTGACCCTAACAGAGCTACACTTTACAATATGGAGCCCATAGGCATGAAAGTCATATCTTGCCAGAGCAAATCATGCAGTATGGGATTCATCTCCAGCATTCTTCTGCTGTGTGACCTCCCAGGTGACCCTGTCTGAGCCTGCCGTCATACCCAGTGCCTCCAGGTTCCAGTCGGAGCCTGTGGAAGGCAGGAAGGTCAGCAAAGTCATCAAGACCACGGTGGTGCATGGGGAGAGGACGGAGAAGCACCTGGGGGATGCCAGCCTGGCCTCCGACCTGCCATCAGCCAAAGAGGACTTCGAAGAGGTACGAGTGGCTTCTGTGTGAGCATTGACAACTCTGTTGCAGCATCCCTGGGCACAAATTCCACTCTAGTGAAAGGTTCTGTTGGTGGAGCACCAGACTCAGCAGCACAGTCTGAGGCTGTGTTGTTAAACTCAGCCATGTTGTAAAGATCATTTAAAGGTCTTGCTAAACTCAGCCATGTTATAAAGATCATTTAAAGATCTGGCATTGCAGAATTAACCTGTTAAGATCCCAAGAAAAACACATTATAGAGGCTTTATGTGAAGCTGTTGGAAATCTTTCTTGGGTGTGTGGATGCTGGTAAAGATTTTTTATACGTTACCATTCCTGGAGATAATTTTAGCAATGGGTCCAGTTAAGTGCACTCACTGGGTAAACAGTCTGTGATGTGATTGTCCTCAAAAGGACAATCAGTAGCTACTAAGCCAATGAGCACTTCTCTGGTTTTATCCTTTTTCTGATAGGTTTAGACATTTTAGTTAAGAGAAAAGCAATATTGAATTAATACAGTCATGGGTTTTTTCCAACAGTGCTTCATTGTGAATCCAGTTTGTGGTGCCTTTGAATAGCGTGTCTTACAGGCTAAAAGGGATAGGTAACATACAGAGATAAAAGCAGATAAAAGGACAAAAGGTGCATGGCATTAGATGAAATGTATGTTTGGGGTTTGGTTTTTTAATGTGAGAAAGTAATAGCACCCAAACCCACAGATGCCTTGGTCTGTTGTGTTACCTGCCCTCTGCTCCACTGCAGCTCACAGCAGGACATGGAGCACAAACCTGCTGGACTGTGGTGCCAAATTCCCTTCTGGGGATCTAGGCCAGCATCCAGATTCCCCATTCCTCACCAAAGCCAAACAACAGTGAGAGAGAACTTTCAGGGAGAGGTCCAAAGAGACAGCTGGGGATTTACCACTTTAGTTCCCAGCTTTCACCTCACTAAATCCTGAAGTCTGAATGTGCAGAAGAGGGAGAAAGTACTGAGACATGCCTTGGTACAGTTATCACTGAAATGAAAGTTGGTCTGGTCTCTGGAGGGGAGGGATGTCAGAAGGGATGCAAATGGAAGCAGCTGCTTCTTTTAGCTGCCTACTCAACATTCTCAGCACTGAACTGCAAGGACCAAGGTGGGAACAGCCATTATCTGTTCTAGGTGTTATTCTGCTCTAGGTGTTTTGGTTTGGTTTTAATTTGAAGTTTATGTTTTCATTGGAGGCTTTGAGCTATACAGGTAACCATGTGAAACTCCAACTGCCTGTTTTAGTAGAGAAAGAAATCAAGCAAGAAGATGGATCAATAATTAAAAGGTTTGGCTTGGCACGTCATTAAAGGATTGCTGGAAAAGAATTAACAGACTCACAGTAAATGAGTGGATTCAGCTTTATTTGCAAAAGTACTAAAGAAAACTACTAACATAATGTCAGTGGAAGAGTTCTGCACTGGGCAGTATAACTCACTGGGCAGTATAACTCATGGTAAGGGCATGTTGCCTAAAATGGAGGGAAAGAACTTTCCAGGCAATGTCAGTGTAGATAAAATGGAGAGCAGGTCCATGAATGAAAGTGCATTCAGGTGCAGCAAAACACAGAGGTGCACGATGCTGTAGGAGTTTCTTACAGATTTGTAGCACTAGTTCATATCCAATAGATACATCCAGTCTGAAAACTGTCCACCCCTGGAGTCATCCTCGAGGCTGCCCCTTGGCACAGCCCCCTGGAATTGAGTCGGGGGTCTCAAGACCTCTTATTTCTTCTCATCATCATATTCACATCACAAGCCTTCTTTGCAGCTTCCCCAAGGCTTCTGGGCCTTCTGCTTTGACTGCAGTGATGTCTTAATCTGTCCTTCTATGTCTGTGTCCCAAACAGGATGTGCTTGCTAAAATACCATCCTAGAAAACACCGACAAACAGGATTTCGAGAACATGTGAGCAAATGGTTCCACTAACTGTGCCCTGGGACACTGAGGATGACAAACCACACAGCTGTGTTAGAATCTACAAATACAGGCAGAAACCTTAAGGATCTTAAAGCATCAGGGACAGCTGGGGATCACCACTGGTGCACAGCAGAGGAGGGATGGCTCCAAAAACAGAGCAACCACAAGGGACTAAGTTCCCACCCCTCCCAACCTTCCTGCCTTTACTCAGCCCCTCATCACAGGCCCCCACCCCAAAAAAGCACCCACAATGAACTGAGTCCCTCAGAAAGAAACCAATGGACACCCTGCAAACTTTATTGCTTACCTAGGAAAAAAAAAAAGCACACACAACAGATCTTAGCAATTTTATTGACACCAGCACAAGACATTTCTTTTCACCACCAGTCATCCCCCTGCTCTCCTAACTGGGCTGACATACAGGTAGAGCTGCAATGCTCTGAGCACCAGAGTTCCAGTGCTGTGGGGATGCTGCTCATCTCTCACATTATCAGCTCTTTTCTGCATGTCCATATGTCTTGCAGCATGGGGATCCAGGAATCCCTGCCCACAGCTCTAACCTACAGGTAGTGAGTCCTTCCTCAGAGCTGCCGTGATGGAATCCTGGGAATACATTGCTGTGCTGTGCATCCAGCATGTGCAGCTCTGCCTCAGGAGCTGAAAACTGGAGCTGAAGAAGCAAATGTCTCACCCCCTGAGGGTCTGTGGGCTTTCTAAGCCTCTGCTCTGCTTTGCTCTGTTGCAGGACAACCCTAAGTAAAGGCAGCACTCAGAAGAGGACCGTGATGAAGGATCGGTGTGGAAAACACGTTCACATAGAAGAGCTGGAAGACACCCCAGGAGCACTCCCCAGGGATGGCCTCCAGCACGACCTGCAGCAGCTTCTTCGGCACTTGTGCCAAGAGGACTGGAGACAGGAGGCCAAGTGAGAAGCTGCTGCCCCTCCACAGCTCCACGTCCCCTCCGTCCCGTCCGCAGCCGTCACTTCCCCGCGGAGCTGCCGTCATGTCCGACACCATCGCTCCAGGCACTGCCACCTCTGCTCCTGCAGCTGCAGTGAAGTCAGTTCCTCCCCACCCCACAATTCATGGTGTGTTTTTATTCTTTTTTACCCTGTCAGCTAATTTGTGACCAAAGATAGCATCCTTCAGGCAGGATGGTTTAACCCCCGCCGCGCCTCCTCCTTGTCGGCACCGCCGCTTCTCTCTGTCCCTTCGCTCCGGCGCTCCTCGAGCCGACTTCATCCACAGGCCTCTTCCAGTGACTTTGTACAAGGGAGTGCACTTGTAAACTGTAAATAGCCAGAGTATTTGGACTTAGGAGACTGCAGGAAACACACCGCCCGTGGCTACCGCTGTACAGCGACGCTGCGGGACGGCGACCGATGGCGTGACGTGACCCCGTGACTGCAAACACACACTGACCGAGGAGGGCGCGCCACGGAGCTACCGAGCCCCGACACTGACGGGTCAGGGGTCTCTTGTAGTTTAAAGGCTCTAAGAGTCAGGCTATAAACCTGGAAACTCAGCTGTTCGCGTGAACAACAGCTGCCTGTGGCCATGAATACTGTTAAGACCTTCCAACAGCCGCTGAAAGATTTCCAGAACAAAAATCCAAGGAATAATCCCCAGTTAGGTACCAGTTGCTCCAAGCTATAGCTACGGCACAGCCCCATAGGTATGGCAGCCTCTTAGATCCGGACCTGGGGCAGGGTGTATTAAACAATTCCAACTCCGGTAGTTTCCCGTTTCCGGCACCGCTTTGCCAACCTCACCGACCCTCCGGTGGTACTTCCTGCTGGCCACTGCACTGTAGATAACTATGGGAAAAGGACTTACCCACTATACAGGGAGAATAACTAACTCACCGTGTTTTATCGAGATTGCCTCTTAGCTGATCCGTGCATGTGGCATTCCAAGATCAGAACCAAACCCTCCTAGACCCATGTCAGCTTCTTGGCCCTCTTAGCACTGAGCGAGCAGTTTTTACCTTCCGATGGAGTGTTTTTTAAAGACCAAGCGCTCACGACCCTCGGCAGCCACTTTCTGTTCATATTTTGTTATGTAACTATATATAATATATATATTTCTAAACCGACCCTCTGGAAACCACGAGAGCATGTCTGCACTTTTATTTTCCGGAAAGGGAACATAGGGATCGAAGTTTTGGGTGTTCTATACCTTAATATTTAATAGAGGGAGCTCTGTAGGGTTTTAGCATCACACACATACACACAAACACACTAATTTAATGTTTTTAAACAGCTATTAATTAATTTTTTTAGTAGTAGACTCGACACCAGAGTAAAAGCCACCCTCTCACCAAGGAGCAATCCTTTGTCCGAGCATATCTGGCCTTCTGCAGTTCTAGGGTTCTTTGTTTTTTTAGCGACTCACTCAGTGCTCAGAACAAGGGCACTTCCTCATTAAGGTAATGATGCCAAAAGCATGGAAACATCTCTGCAGTTCTGGCTTCCTGCGGGCAGAACCACCTGAGGTGCCGTGCTGACACTTTCTGGGCAGGCAAGAAAAATAAAAAGCTACAAGAGAAAAGTGTTTTGGCAGCCAAAGCGAAGGAGCCCCGCGATGGCCCAGCTGGCAGCGCCTCGGGGCTGCCCCGCCCCAGGGGCGCCGGAGGCTCCTCCAGGATGGGGCTCTCAAGAAATGCATTTCTGTTGTGTTCTTTGCGGTGCAGATGATGTTCTGTGTAACAGCATAATGGTTATTCACCTCTTATTTTGATTTTTTGCTGTGTTATCGGAGAACTTGAATACTGTGAGAAGAAGTGAATTTTAAGTTGATGAATCAGCATCTTGTTCCCATGGTGATAACACTAATTGAATATATCTATGAGGGCATGTATTAGTTAAAAATTAAAAAGATACAACACTAACAATACATAGCTGCAATGTGTACAATGGCTGATTTAACTAAATAAAAATGTACAAGTGTTAAATGTAGAAATGGTGGCTCACTTGCTTTTACTGCTGGTACAGCAGGCTGCGGGAATTACCCAGTTTGTCCACAGTTTGTCTCGTGTAGTACTGCAAAATAGAATGGCCCTGAATTTAATACCAGCCTTGCAGAGAGGCGTGTGTAAAGTCATTAGCACCGGTTGTTGTTCCTACATAGACCAAAGTGGAAGAATTGACAGAGATTTGGCTGCAATTCGGAAGCAAACCACAAGTCTACATCAGATAACCCTTGATGATGTTTCAGTGGGTCTGGATGATATTTTTCATAAACTCACTTCATTATATCATTATATTTAAATGAGTGGCTGGAGCGGAGCTGCCCCGGGGTCAGCCCCGCCCGGGGCGGGTTTGGGGCTCCCAGAGACACCCCCAGCGCTGCCTTTGGGGGCTCCCAACTCCCCCCGAGCCCTGCAATTCTGGGCTCCCAGAGACACCCCCAGCGCTGCCTTTGGGGGCTCCGAACTGCCTCCGAGCCCTGCAATTCTGGGCTCCCAGAGACACCCCCAGTGCTGCCTTTGGGGACTCCAAACTCCCCCCGAGCCCTGCAATTCTGGGCTCCCAGAGACACCCCCAGTGCTGCCTTTGGGGGCTCCCAACTCCCCCCGAGCCCTGCAATTCTGGGCTCCCAGAGACACCCCCAGCGCTGCCTTTGGGGGCTCCCAACTCCCCCCGAGCCCTGCAATTCTGGGCTC
>JAWWEV010000134.1:2218380-2234707 GCA_035583235.1 Hafferia zeledoni
AAAGTACATGAGTATTTATTTAGACTCAGAGTGCTCCCTGGGACCTGGTTCTCAGAATAACAGGCACAGCCTGAGCCTTCAGAAGGTTTTCCCACCAAACCAAAAGTGCTGCACTCAAACAGTGCAGTGTTTCACTCACCACACTGGGAAATGGGAGTTATAATCACTTCCTAACATCCCTGTGCTGAAAATCTTCAGTTATTCTATAGTTCAAATATATGCCAAAGATGTTTTCTGTTGCTGCTTTTTCTATGCCTTTCTACAACAGTATTAGAGTTTATACAGTTACATGAAATGAGTAATACATGGCAAGGAAAGGTGTGGTTATGTTTTGGGAGACCAGGTTATGATTCCACAGATTTGATACTTTTGCAATAGAAATCAACAGCTTAGTAATTGTCAGTGGAGAATGAGGACAACATTATTAATTTCCTTTTTCACAAATCCATCTTTCATGTATATATAAATTCATTAAAAAAAATCAAAACTGAGCATTACATAACCAATGATTGGCTGATAGAAATTCCTTTTTCCTCATACACCTCTAGTACATGGTACATCCCATCTTAATGGTCCAGAAAGGTCCAGCTACACCTGGCACTGTGGAATTTCTTTAAACCCACTGCAAAACTGTAGTCAAGCTCAAAGCATCAAGCATTGCCCTCCTAAATTCTTAAATTATTTCCAAGACAAGAAAAACATTCATCCACAAGCCATTTTCACAGAGACAATCCAATCCAAGTGCAAGTGAAAGGTTTCTCTGACCAGCACATACCCAGGTCCAGTGATGTTTCTGCCCTCCATCCCCAGAACTCCACAGTTACAGGTTAACATCCTGTTTTGACAAGTGCCATCTTTGTTCAAGGATTCACAGATTGCAAGCAAAGGATCAGATTCTTAGTGACAAGGCTGAAATGAGACCAGCACAACTGAAACCCTGCCAAGCTTTTTTGCTTACTCACAGATAGAGGGAGAAATATGATTTCTGGTGGAAACTGCCTCATGCACCCAGAATTTGGCAGGGCACTCATCAGCACCTCAAGTGTATTTACACAAGCAATTCTCAAACAATAAAATCCATATAAATACATCCCAGTCAAATGTACATCTGAAAAAACCAGTTCAAGCCACTCAGAGATCATTTTGTTGTGACAGCCCAAGCCAAACTGTGGCTCCATCTCTCCCCAGGGGCACCAGAGTAACAGTGACTGACATCCCATTGTCAGTGAGTGTCACAACTTTAAAATCATCCCAATACAATTCATTATTTCATCATTTATCAATCCATGAAAAAATCAAAGCTAAGGTCACCAGTCCAAATGAAACAACTTTTTCATAAATAAGGAACATGAGCAGCAGCACATTTGTCCCAAAAGGGCATTTAACTCCAAGTCTTGGAAAATAAAGCAGCACATTTAACTAACTGCCCTCACGCTGGGACCTGTACAGAGCTGAAAGCTCCCCCAAAATGACACCCATCGTTTATCCCAAGCTCCACGTGCTGCAGCTGGATGTGGAGAGCAGCTGTGTGTGCCTGCCTGGCCAAGTTATTCTCCAGCTTCCATGTTTAAAACACAACTTGTACAACTTGCTCTTCCTCACAGCACAAGAGGTAAAACAAACCAAACCACACTGGCTGGTGGAATTACTTCTGAATGGTTTTCTTTGCTGTGTGAGATTTAAGGCCACACATACACACACCAGGGCCACAAAATAGTCTTTTATCCGAGTTCTTATACCAGAGCAACCCCTTAAAGCAGGACCAGACACTGCTTTCCTACCAGGAAACAACAAGGCCCTAAGGGCAGCACTCACGGTTTGCAGGCAGCTCCCAGGACAATCCAAAGCTGAATCTGTCCAAGTTCCACCAGGAATTCCTGAAGATTGTCCTTGTGTTCACTGCAAAGCTTCTCTTCAGACACCAGAGAATGGGTGACAATCTCCACAATGCTATTCCATTGGCCTTCCAAGCCAGCCCGAGCTCTGTCCTGATGGGGAATGGGGAACACCTGGCACCTCACCCAGCTCTGCCTCTCCCAGGTGCAGGCAATTTCCAAATCCAGGGGAAGGGCTAAATTGACCTTTAATAATCAGTCCAAAATTTTTTGATAACTCACTACAAGGTGTGGTGAGATTTGCTCTTTGGAAAGGCAAAGGAAAATGAATGAAATTATAATAAAAAAACCTCTGTCAAATGAACATATGTGTATATATATGTGTGTGTGTGTGTGTGAAGAAACTGCAGCTGAGGGAGGTACAGGAGAGCTGGGGAGTGACTGGACAAGGGAAAACACCTTCAAACTGCCACAGGGCAGAGTTAGATGGGATATTGGGAAGAAATTGCTCCCTGTGACAGTGGAGAGACCCTGGCATGGAGCAGCTGTGGCTGTGCCATCCCTGGACATGTCCAAGGCCAGGCTGGTCAGGGCTTGGAGCAACCTGGGATAGTGGAAGGTGTCCCTGCCCAGGGCAGGGGGTGGCACTGGATGGTCTCCAAGTTCCCTTCCAACCCCAAATCCTGTGAGTCCATGGTTCTTTATAAGTAATTTCCAGCTAGGGGGACAGGACATATTTACTCCCTCCTTGTGTTTCGCTTACAAGAGCTTTGGGTCATTCACTCCCACACTCAGCAAGTGAGTTCCCCTTGGCCAGGTTTGTGTCCCTGCTGCTCCCCAGGCACAGCTACAACCACAGTGCCACAGACAGGTGTGTGCCAGCCAGACAGCACCATCCTCTCCTTGGCACCCCAGAGTGACACAGGTACTGCCACGGCTGTTACTGCTCCCCCAGAAATACAAAGGGTGGGTGTGGAGCTGCTCAAACTGGGATCATCCAGGAGAAAGGAATCAGGGGCAGGTTATTTATTCAGGAGGGGACTGAGGCAGAGTAAGTGAGGTACAGGGATGGCAGAAAGGAGGGTTAAAACATGGGAGAAGGGATAATACAGGGGCCTGAAACAAAACCTGTGCTCCTGAGCCTCCCAAGAGAGTCAAGCCTGTTCCTGCAGCTGGGAGGACCAGAGGGGAGGGAGGGAGGCAGGAATGTTCCATCCCCAAATGGCAGTGTCCAGACAGATGGACCACACTGTCCTATGTCCTGTTCCTGGCCTGATGGGAACTTCCTACCCCTTCCCACTGCTCTCACCTTCCACCAGCACATCTCAGGGCTCTGGAGTTGGGCTTGGCAGCTTCAGCAGCTTCTGTTTATTTTCCACAAGAACACTGGCATTGAACCTGTGGAAAAACAGTCCTGGGTGGTTTTATGTGTTTGTTTGTTTGGGGTTTTTTTTGTTTGTTTCTTTGTTATTGATCGATTGAAGTAATTACACCCAACAGCTCTGCACTAACAGCTGTACCAAGGTTAAAGTCGTGTTGTCAGGCACAGCAGGGCTCCTGTTCTCCTTCAAAGCGGGTTTTTTGGTGCAGCCCAGCCACAGCTGAGGCCTCCCCTGCGTGTCCAGCAGAGCTCTGCACCTTGGGATGTGTCTGTTCCCCCCATCACCAGCAGTGCCCTGGCAGAGATGCTTTTAGGAGACTGTCAAGCACCTGAGAAGACAAAGCTCAGGTTTTTGGCAGCTTCCTCAAAGCATTTCTAGTTCTGCAGGAGGTTTGCAGAGCCATGGCTCTATCTAACAGTGCTTTTATTGATGGCCATTAGCAGGCAGGCCTGATTTTCCTTGCTCCCATCTCACCAAAAGCCAGACAGCCCAGAAATATGAGTCTAAACGAATGAGCCATTAGTGCCAGCTGGCTATTTCCAATTGAGTTATATCTTTGCTGTATTATATTACATTGTTGCCTAGAGGTCTTTGCTGCTGCTCTAAATTTCCCTGGCCCGCTTGTTTTATTATCCAAGTGTCACAACTGAACAGCACAGAGCAGGTTTTGTGCATTTACACCAAACATGCTGAAAAAAAAAGTGCCATTTCTCTGAGGTCTTTGCAGCAGAGGCTCTGAATTACACTTTTTATAGGCTGGCATTTATGGCCTTGCCTGACAATTGGAAGGCCCCAGAAAAGCTGTTGCAGACTCTGGACATGAAGTCACTCGAATTTGAACAATGCTGAGGTTCTCTGGCTGCTCTCCTGGACAGACAGTATTTCAGCATGGAAGAGAAAGCCCCTTGCAGGGACAACACTTAGAAATAAATACATTGCAGGAGGCCTGATCCTGTGGGAAGTGGAAAGACTTATGTGGGAGGAGATGGGTAAAGCTGAGTATGGGACTTCAGAGCCGGTTTGATGGCGACAGAACTCTAAATCCCTTGCAAATGTTTAGCTCCCAGCTCGTGTCTACGAGCATCTTCAGCATCATTTTGCTGTCAGGTTTGAATTATACTCAACAGAATTTCTTCTCAGTACAAACCACTGATTACAGCCCCAAATGAGCAGCAGGGACTGTCTGAGTCTCTGCCCATACTCAGCCTGTACTCAGCCTTTACACCACTCATGCTCAGCACTCCCCCAAGGCCCTGTTCCATCACTTACAGCACTGGATTGGTGTGTTCTGATCTCTGCTGCTGTGCCACCCCTCACTGGACACTGTAGGTTGCCACTGGCTCACACGATGCATTCCAAGCACACCTTGAGGCATTGGCTCAGTGACATAAAAACCCTCTTTGCAGAAGCACCCAAGTCACCAACACGGCCTATAGAGATGGTAACGCTCCAAATTCCCTTGGGCAGTTTGGGATGGGCTCCAAACCAAAGTGCTCCTCCCAGTGTCTGTCAGAGGTAACCAGTTTCTTGTTTGATGGGGGAGGAAGGTCTCTGACAGGAGGTGCTGAGCACGGCTGTCCGTGGGGATGTGTCCCTTAGTCTGCCACAGGCCCTTGAATTAGGAATAGAGCTGAACAACAACCTTGAAAAGAAATCTTGTACCACCAGCTGGTATCTTTAGGATACATGAGTGAGAAAAATAGTCAAGACTTTCACACCAACTTAAGAGAATGAGTCCTATACTTTCACTAGAAACACGTCCAGGCTCATTGTACATTACTGAAAAGGCTTTTTTTCAATATGAAAGCTGGGTTTCTTTTATTTACAATGCCTATAAAATGCCTGTGTTATTCTGGAGCTTTCCTCTGCTCCTCAGGATCTGTGATAGTGCAGTTCCAAGAAGGGATGTGAGACAGAGGGGGATGAGAAAGCCTATGCTGTGCTGTATCATCCCTACACTCTCACCTGCCACTGAATCCACACTTTATTATTTGACTGCAAAGGAGAAAGAAGGGGAAAATTACAGTCTGAAGATGTGAACACATTATTTCTCTCCCTCATGCTTCCATTTGCTCTCTCCAGAACTGCTGCTTCATTCCCTGAAACCAAACTCTCAGGAGAAGTTGCAGCTTGTCTGTGAGAAGCATTCCTGCAACTTCTCAAATGTTATCCTGAGTTATGAATCAAAAGCCTCTCATTCCTCCCTCCTCTGACCTGTGCTGACTCCTGAGGGGAGACAGACTGGCTGGCAGCAGAGAGGCACAAAGGATGTTGTGGATACAGCTGTGCATTTCTCATAGATAAAACTACGCATTCATTTATCCAGGTTGTGCTCTAATTTTTCATCATCATAATTGCTGCTGCCAATAAAAAGTGGCTACTCCAATAAATTGCTGCAGAAATGATGAATTCCTCCATGTGGTGGTGGCACAGCTGATCACACCAGACTTGACACAGAATGTAACATAAAGTCTGCATTATTTGATAAAAATGAGCAGTTCTGGTCAAATCCATTTGTTCACAGCTCAAATGGCTTCACTGCAGCCCTACAGGCTGTGCTGTGGACATCTCAAACTGTTAATTATCTCAAAGGCATTTAGACCCTAAGAAGCTCTGTGATGTAAATCCAAACTTAGTTCAGTTTACTTCCCATTTGTATCTTTTAATTTTCTTTAGGACCGGAATAACACAGGCCCTGGTTTTTCCACAGCTCCCACAAAAGCACAGGCTGCCCCAAAGGAGGTGGAAGTTGTAAAGTGAAGAGATTTATGTCATGTCTTGTGTAGGTAAATCCTGCCTCCTGCAAGAAGGATGGAAGTGTAGCCAGTGGAGAGAACTGACTGTTGAGAATAAGAATATACCTGAACTCTGTTACTCAGCCCACTGTCCTGAAAGGTAATCAAACCCCAGCACTGAGCTCTGCAAGCAGATGCTAATTAAAGTCCCTTCCAACACAAATCTATGAACAATACAGATTTCTTTGGCTCAGAGACCTGGAGTAGGACCTAGAAAATTTGGTATCATCTCCTAAGTAGAGGCAGTGGAGCTCTCTTGGGCTGGTGATTAAACTGCTCTTAATCCTTTGTCAGATCTTAGCTTAAAAAAGTCACCTATGCAAAAATAAGCAACTGTTGTGCTTCACACTGTGCTCTGCAGCACTGCACATTTGGGAACCACTGCAGGGTGGATGTGAAACCAGCTTTTCAGAGGGAAATTACAGTGGCCTGGGAAGCAGAAAGGTTCCTGGGAGGACTTGGATTGTGAGCAAATGCCACAAACTATGACATGTTACAGACCAGGCAGTGAGCAAGTGTGAGGCTCTCTGAGCATTCCTGGTAATTCTGGCTGTAAATCCTTCATCCACACACTGTAATCACTGTCATTCAGGGAATGAAACTCACCCCTGGACCTTTGATTTCCCTGCCATCCATCAACTTTGTGGCCTTGGGCAAGTTCTACACTGCCAGCCTTTTGGGCCCCAAACCAGGTAGGCAAAGCTCATCCACCACCAGTGACCTGGTGAGGACTAATTAGTTAATACTTCTAAAGGCCACTACTCCCAATAATGCTGCCTGTTCTCCCAGCTGTGCCCCAGCAATGGGGCTCACATAAAGGGGGACACAACAGCCAAGTGGGGAAAATAAGGAGGCTGGAGGGAGTAGAGTTTCATATCCAGGAGTAAATGATTCGTTTTGAGGAGTGGCACGTGTTGTCACTGCTTTTAACAGGATACATGGCACGAGATAAGAAGCCCGGGGTTTGTTGCAGGGGAGGATGAGGAGGTTTGGGAAGGGGAGGTAGGCAGGGCATGAGCATGAGACAGTGGGGATCCAACAGCACCAAAGCCTCAGTGTGCTTTCTCCTCTCACCATCACAATGTTTGCATCTCTGTGCCAGCCACTCCTCCTCAGAGCTGAGCAGTGTGAGCTGCTGTGGCCTCCTAATGCAAACAGCATCCTCCTCCTCCCCTGGCTCTTGCACTCCCTCAAACACCCCCCCTGCATCCTTTTGGCAGGCAGTGCAAGACTGGTGGGATGTGAAGTGGCTCTGCCTTGTCATGTGTGAAAGGCTGGTCTGAACTGGGAAGCTGTTTATAGAGAGGTGTGAATGTGGAGGGACTCACACACCGAGATCCCCATTCAGCTGCAGGGGAGGAAATACTGAGAGCACCTCTTGGGAACCCAGTGCAAAGAGGGGATCAGAAAAGCACCAACTGAGGCCTTTCCAGCCTCAGTTATTTCTATCTGCTCAACTACGGAAACCATCAAACACATCCACTGATTTAAGCAAAGGGGCTTCCAATGTTTCTTGCCCTCAGCTTTGTGTTAATTAGTTAATTAGTGCCTTTGTGGCACCTTCACTTGCCAGATGCCCTGGGAAAGGCATCCTTTCTGCTGTTGTCACTAGGCAGGTTTTGACTATTTTTTGAAAACCTCATAGAACACAAATGAGATTCTTCCCTACTTATTTTTTAGTGGGAAAACAGAGCAAAATCATCTCAGATATTCATTCAGTGGTTATGGCACTGCCCTTGTACAAGGGACACACACTCACATTCCTGGCCTGACTGACAGAGATAAAACCCCTGAAGAATGTCTCCCAAACCCTTGTCAGTGCTTTACACCCAGACTCTGAAATCAGCCTCCTGCTGCTGCTGTGTCTGTCTCCATCACACACAGTTTAACTATTTATACACAGGACACTGAAACAGAGGCTCCAAAACCAGATCCCAGAAGGATGTGCCAACACCTGGCTCCTCTCAGAGGCTGCAAAGTAATATTCCCAGTTAGTTGATATTCCCAGGCTCTTCAAAATGTATTTAAGTCTTTAACTGAAGGGTATTTTGTTCCCTTTCACAGAAGCCTTGACTCCACAGGTTCTGCAGGGTTCAGAGATGGTGTGAACATGACCAATACAAAGAACAGCAATGAAGGGCTGGAAATGGCATTGCCACATCAGTCAGAAGTGCACAGATCTACACCACACCCTCCAGGCAGCCCAGGGCCAACCAGAAGAGCAGAAATAAAGCCTGCAAACAGAAGGCTGGGCATGCTACCAATCCCTCTTGCATGTGTAAAGGTGCTCTGCTGTACTCCAAATCCTGTTTAGAGTCACTTTCGAGTAAGATTAGACTTTGAATTAGAGCTATCTTTGATGAGATTTGCTACAAAGAAAAGGGCAGGCAGGTTTGGGCATGGCCTAGCTCTGTGCTTTACTCTCTCCAAAGTGTTGTTGAGACAAAATCCCCAGAGACCAGCACTTTTAGTTAGGGAGTAGATGTTGAGGTGCCCATTTTCTCTGAGGAACTTAACCAAGTGAGTTAAGCTGAACTTTTGCTTCTTGCTCTGGTACTTACCCACTCTCTGGTGCACAGGACACAGCAACAGGTTGATGTGATGTTTCATTAAGGGATGTGCTTGGCAGTACTTCTCCTCCTGCCTTGACTTCTCTGTAGGTACCAATGTCGAGCAGTAACTGTTTACAAAATGAGCTGCCTGGCTCTTCCCTCCCCTGTCAGGCTGGTTGTTGCTGGCACAGCCCTGTGGCTGTCACCTCCTCCCCCCGGGCAGCTGTCACCCCTTGGAGCCAGCACCGAATGCCTGGGAAGGGTGGGAAAAGGAGTGGTCAAAGAGCACAGTGGTGGCCTCCTCCCCAGCCCAGGCTGCTCCATTTGCCATGAATTCTCTCTCAGTGCACTGGGCTGTGTATTAATAGTCCCCTCTCCTCCTGCCCCAGCTTGCTGGACTCTGGGAATTACCCAACAGTGACAGGCACTGCTGGAACTCCTGCCCTGCCATGGGACAGCACCCTTCCATTGGGGATGACTTCAGGGAATACCAGAAGGGAGTCACTGTGTGACTGAGGCCCAGCCCTTGCTATTTTAAGGAACCAACCCTGTCCCAGCCATTTGCCACACTCAGGCTATTTAACTTTGTTAACTGCTTAGAGGTCATTCTGAGGAAAAACCTTCTATGGGCCAAATTTCTACTTAGTTCTTAAGATGGTCCAGCCCCACAGCTGAGTTCTGGAAACACCTTTAAAGAAAGAATGTGACATTTCTGTCACACAGAAATACTCCTCTGTCTCTTCCCCTTGCAAACTCTATTTTTTATCAGCTTCTCAACTCCCATTCACCCACATCTGTCTGTATTTTACTCCTTATCTATTCAATCTGTCTGTATTTTACTCCTTAACTGTTCAAAAGAAAGAAGCTGAAACTCCTGAAGCAATTTGGATCAGTTCAGTCAACTCATACAGGTAATTTTTGGAATAATGGTATTTTCTCAAGATGGGTAATGTATAAAGTATGACTACAAATTTAAGAAGAAAGGAAAGCCCTGAGAAGAGCAAAGTAATTCTGTTTTCTGTGAGCACACAGCCCAAGGAGATGATAAATTACCATTGATTAATAACTCACTGAAGAAACAGTTAAGTTCATCTTTGACACTCTGGATTGAATACCCAACTCTAGGAGATGTTACTTTTCTTAACTGTGTCCTGGGAGTCCATTTTTAGAGAACAGCACCAATGTGATTCCTGCAGGTACATGTATAGGGCATATTCACAGCCCAGGAAATGGTCATTTTCAGGCTCTGAAATGTTCTGTGTCCCTTACTCACATTAAAAAGTGAATGCATGAAAGCACTTGGTCCTTCCTGCTCAGAACAAACAGCATCTTCCTGTGCCTTCCTAAACAGAAAACAGCATTACAAAAGCCACCAGGAGGCAGCAGATTAAAATATTTGTGCTACAAAAGGGCACCCATTAAAAAAAAACATCAAAAAAAATGCCCCAACCCCCTGGCCCTCTCCCACAGCTTCAACCTGATATTTAGGAAATATATTCTCCCAGCCCACAGTTTGCTTCACACACTGAGCTCTCTGCTCTGCATACCTGAAATCAGAAGCAACTCTGCTCTGTCAAACAGCTTTCTGCAGGGGCACAGTTACAATGGAAATCAGCCTGATTTCTGGGATAGCACTGACTGGAAAAAATGAGCAAAAAAAGTGGTGAGACAACAAACTGTAAAACCTCCCAACAGACCAAACCGCTTTTGCTTCTGCTGGGCTTCACTGAAAAATTCCAACTACAGGAATATGTGAAAGCTTTTAAACTGGTACATTAGTTTAAATGCTAATTATTTATGGACTTTAATGTTGTTTCATGGCATTATATTACCATATCTATTTTGTGGTGTTACATAACATACAACAGGTCACTGTTACTTGGGAAATTAAAACACAAGCACCATGTCAGCAGAAATCACAAATTTATTAATCCTTAAATATATCAATCATTTACCATTATGGCAAGAAATATGTACACTGTGTCCCATGGTAAACTGCAGTGTTCCAAAATGACAGAAGTGTATCATTCAGTTGTGGTGGAGAGAACAAATCACAATTTCCTCACGTCTCGGTGTGGAAGACAAACTTGGTCTACAGTAATACGGCAACACCACATGCTATGTTAGAAATATAAAAAAAAAAACACCCTACACCTAATTTGTTAATTTTAAATACAGTTATGCCACTTATAGCCGCTTCACAAAAAAAAAAAAAAGTAAAGAAATTAATGAGAAAAAAATGAGGCCATTACTTTTTTCACAGATCCCATTGGCAGGTTAATATGGCTCAACACATTTATTGTAGATGCTTATTTTAAATATATATTGTTTAAAATCATGTAGTAATTATCAGAGAAGCTTAAATCCATCTACCATACATCCACTAGTAACAACATCGACATGTTTAAGAACTGCTTTTGATTAGTGATCAACACAAGAGGGTGAAATGGGACAAATTAGGAAGCTTTCCCATTTGAAAAACTTCAGGCTGCCGAGCTGGAGGTTTGGATGGGCTGCAGAGGAGTGTGCTGGAGATGCAGATCCCACACCCTGCACAGGCTGAGCAGAGCAGGGAGCCTGCAGGACCCACTGCCCAGGGGAACACGGGAACAGCCCAGCCCTGGGCGCTGCTGTCAGCACTGGAGGGGAGTGAACCCCAACTCCAGCCAGGATGTGTTTCACAACAGCATCAGGGAGGGCAAATCAGTCCCTGGTACAAGGCCTGTGTTCTGCAGGGGCAGCAGAGCGTCCCTCCTGGGCCTGGAGCCGGCCAAACCTTGGGAATGGCAGTGGGAATGGCAGTGGGAATGGCTGGGCTGGACACTGCACTGTCCAGAAACCACCCTGAGAGTGGAGAGGGGCAGCCAGAGCTGTGGTGGAACCGGTGCATCCATCATCCATTTCCAGAGAAGCAACAGCAGCGGTGTAATGGAAGTAAACTCTTCATACTCAGCTTTAAGGCCTAATATTTCTTGATTATATTAACCACACACATTGTATTTTACATTTTTTAAAGCCTCCTTAAAAAATTTACAGTACATCCCAAAAGTGATAAAAATCTTTCTCTCTCCTTCCATTTTAATCCTCAAAAAATGCCTCTCAATTATCTCTTAATTCGTTACAATTTTTCATTTTGCTTAATCATCCAATAGAAATTTAAGCAAAATAAGAAGCAAAAAGGACTCCAAGGGGAAGCAGAAGCTGCTGACTCACCAGAACACCGACAGTTAATTCTGAAGTGGCCAAGCCAGCAAGAGAGGAGGTTTTTCCAGTTTGCACAGACTAATAAACTCAGAAGGCTTCAGCTGGTCCAAAGCCAACATCCCCTCCACAGTTATCAGTGATTTTGTCCATCTACGTGCTGGAACCAAGATCTGTTTTACAGTAACGGAGCTGCCAGCAGAAATCCTAACCATTCCTACCAGAACCAAAGCAAAATCCTGGGACTTGGGAGAAAAGGAGGAGTCAAAAAACAGTTCTTAAAAAAAGAAGGTAAAATATACTTTGTCTTTTTTTTTTTTTCGTTTTTTTTTTTTTAATAAACAGGATAGTTTTTAAAGTTGTCTGTCAAAACTTGGCATAAATGGAGGAAGTGACAGATGTGTTGTGTATCTACTGCTGTCCATCCAATATATTACTTTTTTTTGCCTTTTACTCCTTGTTATTCTCTATTTGCATGGAACATCGCCTTCATTGAAATGCTAACAGTGTACAGATGGAATATACAGCAACGTGGTGCATCATCACAAATGTGTTACATGAAGAACCTTCACAACTCCATGCACTCAGAAACATGCATGAAGAGAACGGGATGGCCAAGATGGTAAATCCCCCAGGGCGCTGGGTACAGAAAATGCAAGAGCGGCACCGCTGATATTTTTAGCTAGGAGGAAGGAGAGAAAGAAAAGAGATTGCCATTACTGGTAACATCACTGGTAACAACAATACATGCTCAAGTGTTAGCCGATGCTATGGAAAAAAAACAAAAGCTTCTCAAAATCATTTAACATGGTATTGGGAAAAAAAAAACCCCAAACGCTCAGGCAAAGCATTCTTTTATTTTTCAAACCACTTTACAGACATTTTCCATCTTCACAAGATGTTAGAGAGGATGTCAGAATGAAAAAGGAAACTGAGGCAGGAAGCCAAAGTGCCTTAAGGGATTCCTCAAAGGAGGGAGAGTAAAATTAGGAGTGAATGGCAACTTCACTTGCTCAGCATGGACATCACAGGCACTGCCATGGACTGAGGGCCTCGTGCACAGATGGAATTGAGGAGCAAGGAGGAGTCAGGGATGATGAACGTGCAAGACATGCAGAGAGCACAGGAGGAGCAGGAGGCACAGGGGAGTGTCTCAGTAACTCAGTCCAGGACTGGCATTACCGTAGCACGGAGGGCCGGGCGGGCGGGCGGGCGTCCCTCTCTCTAGGCACTGCACAAACAGAACACACCTGCCTCAGCCCCTGCCTCTGCCAGGGTGCTCAGCCAGGGGAGGGGCTGGGAGCTGGGATAAACCAGCCAACACAAGCCTCACTCAGTCAGTGCTGGGTCCCACAGCCCTTGGACTGCCCGTGCCAGGCAGGTCCACTCTGCGTGGACAGGCAGACACAGCTCTGAACAAACACATTGGCACAGGTTCTTAAGAACATGGATGCAGAGGAGGATTTCCTACCGTCACTCAGATCACTCAGAGAGAAAATGGACAAGAGAGAAACCCATGTTTATGTTGTCTGACTCCCAGCAAAACTACAAATAAAATTTATTTATAAACTAGGTTCACATTTGTGCTCAAATCCGTTTCCAAACGGATTCTCTGCCATAAGGAAACATTTCTCTATACCTACAGCTACCAAAAACCTCAGACATATCCCTAGATTTATGCACACTCCTTCCTGCAGTCAAGAAAACAAAGCAGCTACTGTGCTTGCAGCAACTGATTTGACATAATCTGGGATATGACATTTGCAAAAGCAGATCACAGCTATAATTGCTTTTGGGACTTTATTAGATCTGAAATTTCTCTTTAGACATGATGTGTAAGATCCTTTTTCATTATGGCAATTCCATTATTAACTACTGTGCATTGGTAATAATTAAATAAGTAGCTGCAGACTGTATACATATCAAATAAAGGAAGGATAAACTAGAATAATATTTTAAATAGATTTCTTTTGTAGTTTTCCAAAATGGAGTTATTGGCAAAAGTGCAGGTGAAGGTCAGGGCAGCTTAAAGGACGGTCAGGATGGGTTATAGAAGTTGATTCTTGCATGGTGCTAACTGGGAATGTTCCACTCAGGCTTGAGAAGATGGGGAATAAAGAAAGGATTTATAAAATACCTAAAGGAAAACAGCAATATTTGGACTGAAAGGGGAACCATCAGCCTAGAGGAGACTCACTAGTCCTGAGCACAAGCAGGAGGACTGAGCTCATGTAGACATTTACACTTAGGAGAAGGCACTATAAAAAGAAAGGAAAACAGGAGCATTGTGCAAGAAGAACCAAATCACCTCGAGGGCTGGGTAATCCAGAAATGTCACGTGGAATAGTAGGAAGTGCAGAGCTGCATGCTCAGCCACAGGTCCTTCCTGCTCAGTGTTAGGGAATGAGAGTGCAGGAAAAATACGGGGCTGGCTTAGATGAGCTGCTGACAAGATGCAGAAGAGAGAAGTGCAAAACCATGCCAGGACATAGCAGGGAAAAGAAACACACTGTGGAGTTAAATAAAGCCCTGACCACAGCTGGACAGAGTATTCCTGAAGAATCCAAGATAAAGATAAACCTCAAAGGAAAAGGACAGTGAAGAGCTATTAAAGTAGTCAGGAAAATGGAGATCCCACCAAGAAAAGCCAGCTGAGTTAGTGCTGGTTATTTACCCCATGAAAATAGAAGGTGGGAAGTGATCTGATCAGCCTTCCTATGAACCAGCTCATGTCTGCAAACCCACCCCCAGCACAGGAGGACAGGGACAAAGTAAGAATTACCAAGGGGATGTGGAATACAACTGAACTTTACACTGGCAAGTAGGGCTTCTAACCATCAGACCAGGGTGTTTGAGAACAGAGATATAGCAAGTCCAAAACCCCTCTGAGCTCAACATGAGAGTTAGGCAAGGTATTTATGTGGTACTGCTGCCAGTGCTGCTGCCTCAGGGAATCTCTCCTTAACCCCCAGTCCTGCTCTAAGGCTCCTCCTCTGTGACCTTTCAGCCTGGACTCCCTCCTGCAGTCCTGAATCTGCTCTGTCTGACCCCACAGGCCTGAACATCCACTGACACAGACAAAACCTGCAGCCTCAAAAAAACACCTGGTGGCTGCTGCTCCTCCCACCCTTGGCAGTCCCAGAAATCCTTATCGTTATTAGCATGAGCAGCCACAAAAAACAGCCCCTTCCCAGAAAACAGAGGGGCTAAAAACCCCAAGGGAAAAGATGACATAATCCTCTAGTCCAGTTCATGCCATTCTGCTGTAAACACACACTGTCTGGGTGCACTGGACCTGCTTCACTTGGGCTTTCTGGCTCTACACACACCCAGGTCAGATTCCTGGACAAAACACTCCTTTAGGAAAACACCAAAACATCTACCCAACACTGCATTTCAAGCAAGTGTAGCTACTCTTCCAATATTATCTGTTTGAACATCAGCAGTGCAGATGGAATGTGAGAAACTAAGGATGATGTTGTTCCTGTTCCCATTGGTTTCACATCTTGAAATAAAATAGTTACCACTAGGTAACCAAATTCCTTTTTTCCTAAAGAAAAAAAGAATGAAAAATTCGTCCCCATGGAATTTCAACACTTCATTCTACCACGTCCCTTATTTTATCAAGTATTATTTCATACAGGACACAGTGGTGCAAGAAGTAAAACATGGGACAGGGTGAAGCTTGAAGGATGAAATCTAAGCCCTTCACATCCACAACAGGAAATTCAGCCACTGTCAACATCAAGACAGATGTAATTATATCTCATACAGAGGGCTCACAACTGAGCAAAGCAAGGCCTGTGCCAGTGCTGCCTGATTTGGAAAGAGCCCAGCCTAAGGCAGCAGTCAGTGAGGGCTGGGCACATCAGAGAGGGCTGCAGGGGGAGGGAAACCACGGGCCTGAGCTGAACCTGCTGAGGGAGCTGAGACTCTTTATCTTGTCACTGCCACTGTGAGAGTGCTGTGATTAACCCCACTGACAGTGTGGCTCAAGGAATTGGGGACCCTGAATGACTCAGTGTGTGGGAGGGCCTTGGGGAACAAGAGAGAGGAATGATGACAGCAGAGACACGAGGCTGACCCACACAGTGTCAGAGCTGTGAGACAGGCACTGCTCAGCAGGTTAAGCAAGGAGAGCGTGGGGAAAGAGATAACAATGTGGTAACTACTGGGATGACTTAATTGACAAATTAAATATGTAAACTGGCTCAAAAACAACTGGCAGTGAACACACCTAGGCCTGAGTAAGCACATGTGGTTGGAAACCACACCAAACATTAGTCAAATGTCAGTTGTTCATGATAGTGACACTTTGAAACTTTCTGGTCAGCTCTAAAAGCTCTACATATCCTCTTGCTTTTCATTTTCCCAGATACTCCAGAAATTCTGTCTCAGAATCACAGACTATTCTGAGTTGGAAGGGACCCACAAGGACCATCGAGTCCAACTCTTAAGTCTGATGCCAAAGGGGTTTCTGATTTCTCATTTTTATAGATTTTAGAAGTATTTGTAACTGTAGCAAATGTAGTGTTCATATTTGTAACAGCCTAAGTTCATTG